>AYJT01105241.1:0-22356 GCA_001278415.1 Ocimum tenuiflorum
GATAAGCTCAGTTGTCAAAAGAATGCGGTGGATTCCGGCGGCGGAGGGGATAAGAAATCAAATGATCCGCCGCTAGAAGAGGTTTACATTGGGGTAAAACCATGCGGCGGTGGTTTTGGGGTGGCGATGCCGCCGGGGTTGATGCCGCCGGTTCTTACTTAAATTACTTTTTTGGAAATACTATATATTTGATTTTATTCATTTATTACATGTTTGTTTTTTCTTTTTCTTTTTCTTCTCTATTATAGTTTTATATATTTTTTTTCTTTTGGTTTCGAGGGGATCGAAAAATTTATGGTGTTATACAGTTAATTAGTTACTGGTTTCATGTGCTTTAAAAAAATATTTCATACCTTTTGCAATAATATTTTCATTCATTATCATCAAATTTGTGCAGATATCCTCATGAATTCTAACGAATGCTATAAATCTGTAAATTGTAATCGGTTGAAAACATTCAATGAAGCGGTTTCTTTGCGCTTTTAATGTTAAATTAATCAATCGAAGATACCAGTTTGACAAGAGATAATTAACCTCTTCTTGGAAAAAAAAAGGCAAGAGATAATTAGCATTTTGTGATGCCACACCTTTAAAATATTTAAAAATAATAGTCTAACCATTGAATTATTTTGCAAAGTGATCATTTATTTACATGGATCGCCCGAACATATATAGAGGATAAAATAGTCTCAATTTAACGTATCGATATGGAAATTCCACCACATATCTTATTATTAATTTTATTTAGCAAATATGGACATAAAATCAGGACAGAATCATTAATTTAATACGAGGAGTTGGTAAAAATACTCACATTAAATTATTAATTTAATATGACGTGCGTACGCAAATATCTAAAATTATACCGTATGAGGTAGTGTAGAATGATTTTATCATCAAATAATTCATTCTTGTATTCGTTTTCTTTTCTTTATTTTAAAAAACATTCAAACGATTGAACTTCAAATTCATGAGCGGGCCAATTTTTTTCCCTTATACAATTACTAGAAAGAAAACTAGTTTTTTTTTTTTTCTTGGATTTGTCTATATAAAAGATCCACCTACCATAACAGCTCGTAGAATATGGCCAAAATTACAGTAGGTAGACAGTTGGACATGCATCCAAAATTTTAATAACAGACTTAATTAAATTGAACTATATTTACTATATCAGCGCATAAATATATAATCCCTAAATATGTTTTGGATATGAATTAGATGAAATCATAGAAAATGTCATTGCAGTAATGTCCAAAGATATGGAAACAGCAAATTCAATGTCGTGTAGCGCCGCTAGCTGCTGACATTGGTACACATATAATTTGCTAAAATAGTTAATTACTGTTGTTGGGTTTTTTCCCTAACACGTAAAATGAGTTAATTAGTGTTGTAAAATTGTGATGCCTTTTAGTATCAATTCGAATAGTGTGATGTCGTCGACCCATGCATAAGATACTATAATACAATTCTCTACATAAAAAATCGTAGCTTAATGCTCAAAAAATATTTCTAGTCACCAACTTTTTTTTTTTGAAAAATAGTCACCAACTCAAACCTATATACTTTGTTATAATAATTTTTTTTTTGAACTAGAAAATATGAAAATTGTTAGCTTCGCTAAATGAGGAACGAAATTGGAATTAGGGGCATCCCTACATTAGAGCCCGCGGAATCGATCGATCCTATGATGAATCAAAAGTATCTTTAGTTGAAGTGTTTCATCATAAATTATGAGAATTGCAATAATAATTATGTCATTTGAATCCCTAGTATAATATTTAAGATTCAGAGCATCTACGACAACCAACTTCTTGCCACTGATTGGAAGGATCTAAGCCTAAAAAGATTCCAACCCACATTACATTTACACCCCTGACATGCGTGTTTCATTTTTTTTATTTGGTTCATTTAATCGGTGGAATGACGCATTTAATAATTGCTTGATGAATTTAAATTCTATCGATATTTGCCGTTGATATAAAAACTGCAACACACAGTTGCAGACTTGCAGTATTTAAAGATCTCTCTCTTTTACATAGGAGAAGGCCACCCCTTAAAATCTCCACAAAACTACATCCAAGCATACCGACTTTAATTATATATGTAAATTCTTTATTTTTTTTAACCCAAAATAATATACCCAAACTCAAACCCCAATTTGAGTATCCTGTAATTCTCTCCCCCTAATTCAACACAAAAAATGCTCAAGAGTTAACAAAGGTCTAATGTTTTTTATGGTTCTGTATGCAACTTTTGAGCATGCAATATACATGAATATTTTGGCCCAAATGCTTATTGCAACAATATGCAAAAGAACAACAAAGAAAAACGCTAGCAATTTTAGATTAACAACCCCCAATTGTGGATAAAAGAAGACCGAATTCGAATCCTTTCCTACCAAAATATCCTCCAACTCAAAAAAGAAAATCGCGGGCTTATTTATAAATTCTTGCTATTAGGATCCATGAGAAGTTTTTTCGGCACTTTTGTTCACAATTAAACGGGTGGTAATTCATGTGGACTGGATATCAGTTGTGTTGATTCATTTTTTGACGTCTTAGATTCAATTCATATCCTTTAATTAAGGAGAGATTTGATCTCGTTTTCTGTAATATTTATAAATTAGGAATGTGAAAATATTAAAATTAAGTTGGCCGTCCAGATGGGTTTGGGATCATCTACTCCACCTTCTATTCCATTCTCTACTCCATTTTCAAGATTTTATAATCTTTATTAATTTTCTGTGTAAACTTTTAATTTATTATAATTTAAAATAATTTTACGAATTCAACGAGACTTTTACTCCACCAAATTAGGATATATAATAAATTTAGTATTAATTTTTAGTTAATATGCATCATTAAAATTGATTAATTAATTCATAATAATATTTGGTGATTTTTTAAAATTCAGATTTTTTTGTTTATAAATACTAATTAAAGTATGTTATATCATAATTAATTTTTATTTTTATAATATATGTTGTAAAAATTGGTACAATTAATTGTGGAGTAAGAAATGAAACACTATTAGAGAGTAGAGGATTTCAAGCCGTCTGGATGTTGCCTAAAATTATGCAGACGTTCTTTTAAAATCCATGAAGTTGATTAAAATTATAGTCCTCTGGAAAAATATAGAAACTGATGGAATAGCTAGATACTTGTATTCCGTAAATTTTCAAAAATAAATACCACTTTTATAGGAAAAGGAAATAAAAATTTGGCGTCTTATTACAGTAATGATAACGTGACACCCATTTGTGACCAAGTCCTCTTTCTTTAGTTGCATTTATGTTCGTATCAACATTATGACCTTTCAAGGGTTATATAATAAATATTTTTTGTATTAACTGGTTGCGCTATGATGACTGGGTAGGACTCTAGCTATTTTGTTGAGTATTATATTTTTGAATTGGGTATAATAAATAAATTTGGCAATGAACTGATCGTATCAGTTCATGAACAAATTAATTAATGAGGCGGCAGTCTGTACGTCAACCTTTATATTAGTGAAGTTTAGAGTTACAACTTTGAAGGAAGACTAGTTGGTTGTCGCTCACGCAAAATACACGCATACCTAATATTATTACAATTTGTTATTAATTAAATAAAAATTATTTGGCGTGTAAATAAAATTTTCAAAATCTTATTTAAATAGAAACATGTTTGTGGCCTATTGTGTGAAGATAATGTTGTACGGCTGAGTTAGCGAATCATAATTGTTTTAGAATCTATTTGTTACAACTTATAAATGTATCTAATATACTACTAGGTTTGAAAGTATGAAATGTACACATAGAATATATAAAAGTGATTAGTGAAATTTAATAATATTAAATACTTGTACTAAAGAAGTAAAAATCCTGAAATTCTGATTCTCTTTTTCATTCCTTCCAGTGTTCCCACAGCAATTTATCGGCCCCTATCTAACAGTTTCTCGTAAAATTAGACATAAAATTACATACCCAAAGCATAACATAAGGACTCTTTAAAATCAACCCTCATTCTCGTAAAATTAAACTAAACTATAAAAACTTAAAATTAAATATAAATATTAACAAAAAATAATAACTCCTCAATATGTAACGCAAAGTATAACATAAAGATTTAATAGAGATTCGGCCGATTGTTTTAATGGGCTGTGTCTATAGCAAATTAACCCAATCTACATCAATTTTACACACCCAAATTTAGACTCTTTTGCCCCTATCTAATGGTTTCAACAACAGGAAATTTTATGACGTCCTGATAGGCACTGCTTATATGAGACCCATACTGTTCATGTGGCATCTACTTTCATGTGAGATGAATCGAGACTATCCAATCAAATTTCATATAATTTCCCTTCAACAACACTAAAGTATATTTATGATGCACGCAAAAAGAAAAACCCTTTAATTAAGAATGTCAGATACGATGTGCACGTGTCATAAAAATCTGAAACAAAATTGATCTGTAAAACTCTAGCGCATTAAATTATAAAATGTGACAGTTCAATTTACAAACTCGTTAGATGCTTCCCAGCAAGTTATTTAACTGGAATTATTATAATTATTATTATTCGTTTGACCTATATTTTCTGATCTGTACACAGTCAACGGGATTTCAAAAACAATTTCAGTTCGTAATTAATTTCCTCTTCTCTAATCATTAACATTCCTAAAAAGAGAGATAACGACCCAAGTTGAAATTGCCAAAATGATGGGCTCAAGCAGAATTACCCTAAAAAGCAAGGGCCCTCATTGCAATTTCGCGAGTCAAATTTCTCCAGCTCCATTGTTCCTACCGCAGTAAACATGTCTCAATCAAAATGATTAAGGTCTTGATGATAGATTCAGTCAGGTAAAAGAATCTCACTTGGACCTCTTCTATCTCTGCACCGTTTTGAAAACTCAATGATTTCTATATTTATTTCCATATCAAACAAAAGAAGTTTCTCCTCCTTTCATCTAATCAACTATTGATATCCATAAACCACCAATCTTTTTCCGCAATCTCCAACTCCAAAACCCCATTTTATCACCAAGAAATCTGTTTGGAGATTAGTTGTACTAGATTCCCCCGGGGAAAAGCAGTTGCTTTCAAACATTAATCTTTATAATTTCATCTGGGTTTTTGGAGAATGGTCTGCCCATTTTGATTTGCGAGTTGGGTGCTGTGTTTCTTTATATCTGTTATATCCTAAGGCTGGCCTTTTGGTTCTGATCTAGGATCTTTGTTGTAGTCTTGTATTCTTTAATTTGAGGTTTTTGTATCGTTGGGTGTAATAAAATTTGGGCCTTTGGAGGGTTCTTGTGGTTCTGGAGCTTGATTTGATTGGATTTTATTTGTCGGTTGTGATTGTTCTTGGATTTGTTTAATGGCTGCGGATGAATTGGTAGAACTGAAATTTAGGCTTGCAGATGGTAGTGACATTGGTCCTAGCAAGTATAATTCTAGTGCAACTGTGACCTCTCTCAAGGAAAAGATTATTGCACAGTGGCCTAAAGGTTATGAATCATATTTTTCCCCATATATTTCTGCATTTTTATGAACAGAATTGAGCAAATTTCTTGTGATTTGATTTTCTTGTAGTTTCTTTTTTTTATATATTTATAATGTCTTGATTCGAGCATAAGATAATTTTATTTCTTACAGGAGTTATTGGCATGCTCAATAAAGAATTAAGGCAAAATTTTGTGTCATAGGATGACTGTATTGTATATACGCTTGTCTTGTAAACAGTTCTTCCTGTTGGTGGAAATAAAGATTTTGTGAAATTTATATTTCATTGTTCTCAGTTCTAAATGTGTGCTGAATTCTCAAAAGGGATCAGTGAGTTCTTTCACTTGATCTAGTAGTCAAGCTAAGATCATATGTTAATTGTTTACTCGCTCAGATAGGACTAATAAAAATGAAAGATGCTGCAAACTAATACGAGGAATGCAAATGATCAGTCCAACTCCTTGAGGATTGTTTGCTGCATGAAATATCTTAGAAACTTTGTGTCATTATATGTCAACTATAGCTCAGCTTCTATACAATGAAAACTAAGACGATAGGTTTTTTTTGGTTCTGCTTCTTGGTTAACTTGCCTTTCGGGCTCCGACATTTGACTATTTAGAGGCTTTGAGCAGATAGTTACTATTAATATCTGTACAGAAAGAGAAGGCGAACATCACATTTTAAATCATGATACTGTTGTCGCGTTATACATGTGTGACTGATTTTAATATATACGATTCAACTTGGATTTGTTCAATAAGGCTCTAAATTTGTGGTATAACAGCCGCTAACTGACAATAATAGAACCAACATAAGTTGCCTTGGCTAATCTGCTCGAAGAAAATACACCGATTGATTTTTCATGCTAAGGTACATCCGCAATATAACTCTTCCCTTTTGTTTTGATTGTAGAGGGATCTGTTATTTGAGTTTTTAGTTAAGTTTGATTGTGTTATTCATTATATTGAACTGAGAAAATAAAATGTTGCGAAAAATATGGGAATTGGTTACTGTGTTGCATCAGAGATAATTGCTTCACTTAAGAAAGAAAGACGACATATTGTGAACGAGAATGCATACTGAAAAACTTCTGAAGAGTAAATTAGAGATTTAAATTATCAATTGCTAGTGTCTTACTATCTTAGCATGTTGGTTCCATATTCATAGTCTCTCTTTGAGTCTGTTGCTTGAATTTCTCCTTTATTGTGTAGCATCATTCAATTTACTATTTAATGCTTGATCTCATGAGGACCTCTATTCTGCAGACAAGGAAAACGGGCCAAAATCCATCAATGATATAAAGCTGATTAATGCGGGAAGGATTCTTGAAAATAACCGAACTCTTGCTGAATCTCGACTTCCTCTCAGTGAAGTTCCTGGAGGCGTGATCACGATGCATGTTGTCGTGCGCCCTCCTATTCCAGACAAAAATAGCGGTAATATTCACATCTCACCTTGCTCACCAGCAGTCTCTCAAATTAGGCTGATACTGCAGTCATTTTCAATTGTTAATAATCCGAATTTTTGTATTTATGCCCATAATTTCAAAGATAATGAGACCTCTACTGCCTGAGAAAAATGGAATGACACAGAACTCTTATATGGTCTATTCTTTGCTATTGCAACAGATAAATTACAGGAGAATTCCCAGAAGAAAGGGGGTTGCTTTTGTACCATATTGTAACGACTACCGCTGCTTCAGAGCGTGGTGTCGTGTGTTTGTATAACAGGTTTCTTGATTGCATTCACAGCATTACACATGTTAATAGATTCAAAAACATCATGGTTGTTTAGTCTTGTGCCCCACCAAGGAAGGAAAGATCGACGACGAGCATAGAGAAGAAAAGTCTCAGGAAAGGGGCAAAGAATGAATAGTTGAACACACTGCATAGATAGTCCTGTTTGTGGTTGATTTCTAGTGTGAATCTTCAAGTTGTATTATGTATGTCAGTGTAATATAATTTGGTTTCTTTATCCACATTGCAGGTTGGGAATGGAGTTTCAAATGTGTTTTATTTAGCTCTTAATTATATGATGAAATTTGAACAAGTTTCTTTGCAGGATCGATTCAACACACAAAGTTCTATCGAAAAAAAAAAAGTTATTTTATATTTTATGACATTGTTAGAAACGCATCTTTTTATATTAATTTTAGATGACATTTTTGTAACCTTTATTCATTGAAATCTTTTTGGGCAATTCTATTTTCCCTTTCTCTATTAAGTTTAGATTAATTTTGTAACATTATTTATTTTTAAATTATGCGACAATTTATACTCAGTATAATCACTATTTATACATGCTATGCAAGACTTGCTGGTATATAGAAAAAAAGAATCAGATGTAAAAATATGAAATCATGTAATTGATACAAAAAAAGTTGAACCGGATCGCAAAGAGTTATAATTAGCTATCTTACTATTTTATTTTTATAAGAAAATATTTGATTTTGTATTTGCTAGCTAGAAATGACTCATAATCTTAATCTACAATGAAACTATTACAAGTCTAACTTGAGCCTAGAAAAACCATAATAATACCATACAAAATCTCAATTCACCGTTGCCCTATAGAGCGTCCTAATTAATCACAACAATTATGAAACAAAATTCTACTAGTGTCCTGACAAAATTAAAAAAGGTTAAATATGAATTAGTAATTTCTATACATAGTTAATTACAACACAAAAGGGAAAAAGATTTGAAAGTATCAAATTACAACACAAAAGGGCAAAAGATTTGAAAGTATCATGATATAAATTATGAAAACTACCAACATCTATGGAAGAGTCATTTGCCAAAAGGAAAATAGGGCCACTGCAATAATTATATACACGCGAGGAGCTCTAGCTCCAACAGCATCAACTTCTAGAGCTTCATGTGCACTGATGGTGCAACGGGATGCACGAAAAACAGCGCAAAAAACCGAACCAAAGCCTCACTCTATGAAGCATGGTCCATGACATTGTCAGATGATGATCGATTCAACGGTACTAACCTCTTGGATGACCTGACGTTCTTCAACGTCATCTTGAGCTTTTGTCGCTCGCCTTCAACCTCCGCAAACTGGAGGCTCAGTTGAGAATATCGATCGTGCATCTCGCGCAGCTCGGCCTCCACAGCAGCACGTCTTCCCTTCAGCTCTAGCATCTCTTTGATCAGTTCGTTGATGTCTCTGAAGCTCTTGAAAACTGCTTCCTCGTCGCTGTGTTGTTTCAAGAACGAACTGAAGCAGAAACAATGAAAATGTGTTGAGCTTCCACAAGTAGAATTTGATGGCTGTAATTATAGGGTACTAAGAATTTTGGGAATTAACCAGCACTACAAGTTGAGAATGTGGGTTTTGTATGAAGATTGAACATCTACCTCTGAAATTGATTGCTTGATTTGTTCTTGACCTTCAATGCTTCAGCGAGCTCGATTTCCAATGCAAGAACCCTGTCTAATGCATTCCCATCACTTGAGATCTCATCAAACAGCGGAAACATGCTTCTGAGCTCCTCGTTTGCCTAAGCGAGGACAAAAAGGAAACAGATGTTAGATACTTCTCAGCAGTAAAGAAACACAACCGTACAAACACTTGGTTAGCTCACTTTATGAAGCCGCGAGATTTCCCTTTGCGTAGCTTGGGAATCTGCATCCACATCATGTTCTGTGTTGAAGATTGTGTTTTCATGCTTCATCTTTTCTAGCTGCAGAGAGAGGGGGGAGACATTCATTTGTAAAATGCGTCGACAGTATCTATGTAAACGTAATACTGGAAGCATTTTCCTGATTTCATCGAATACAACAAGAAAGTATAAAAGCCTTCGGTTGTAAAGAGAACATTTACCTCCTCGTGCAAACGCTCGATGCTAGATCTCAATTTTTGCGCTCCCAAATGTTCATTGTTAACATCAGAAGTATTTCCATGGCTTTGCAAGTATGGAGCAGCATTCTACAAAATTGCAACAGCCACATCAAGTCATTCTTTTACAACGAAAATGAAATGCAGTCCTGCATGATTGATTGTATGATAAAATATTGGACCACATTGTTCGAACGAACAGAACAAATGTATTAAATGATGAATTGATTGACAACAAATTTGACACGACTGCCAATAAAATTATACCGGAGGCATTTGACACCGAGCAGGTTCGGTTGAATCTGCAATTTCACCCTCAAGGGTCAATACAGGTTCAGTTGGAAATGCATTTTCTCTATCACGAACCGATTTGAAGTTCTTTCTTTGAATAACAGGGGAAGCATCTCCAGTTGACCCATTCCACGCGTGTTCTACTTCAGGCTCAGAGCTATATTCATCTTTCACCAGTTTCTCCTTTAGCAAGGTAAGTTCATCAGCAAGTCGAGATTTTTCGGCCTCAAATTCTAGCAAAGAAGCCTCAAGCTTTTCCTTTTCCTCCTTGCAGCATTCAATGCTAAGTAGTGCACATTCCAGTTCAGCCTTTATTCGGTCATAAGCATTGCTTTTTTCACGCTTTTCTGCAAGGACCGACGTCATTTCTGCTTCCAATGCTGACAGTCTAGTTGAGAGCTCCTCATTTTTCTTCAAACGCATAGCCTCAGATTTCTTCCTGTTTTCAATTTCATCAATTGCATCTTGTAGCCTAATAAGCATCTCTTCCCCATGCTTTTTGGAAATAGAAAGCTGTTGCTTTAATTCTTGAACTTTTGTTTCATACTGTTCTTTAATGAATGCAATCCTCAAGGAGTCTTGAACTGTAGCTGATGGAACTTCATTTTCTCTTTTTTCACAAAATGCAAAGCATTCCGCTTCAGCCTTGTCTTTGAGCTCCTTCAAATGGACCGACAGGTTCTTAAATTCTTCCGTCTTCAAAATCTGTTCACCGAGCTTCTTCGAGAGTTCATTGAACTGGGAGCGAAGCATCGTAAGTTCCTCTTTGTAGCCCTCCAGCATTGTTATATGAGCAGTTTGTTCAACAACTTTGCCTTTGAGTACAATAGCTAAAACTTCTAATTCATCTTTCGATAGAATCAAATCACTCATATCTTCCTCCACATCTGCAATTGCGTTTTGCAATTGTAATACCTCTGAAGCTTGTCGACTGCTATCCAAGGAAGAGTGGGTTTCTACCTGAGCCAACTTCCTCTTGATCTCCTCGAGTTCATCCCTTATCGCATTGTTTGATTCAGAAAGAATCTTATTTTGAGCTTCAGAAACTTCTAAATCTGATCTTAAACTTTCAAGACTTGCCAACAAGCTATCTCTTTCTCGTCTCCAGTTATCTTCATCTGCAACATACTTTTTCTGAAGATCCCTAAGACACCCCTTACTCTCCTCAAGATGATCCCTGGTCTCATTGTTTGATTCAGCAAGAAGCTTATTTTGAGCTTCTGAGGTTTCTAAATCTGATTTTAAACTTTCAAGACTTGCCAACAACTTATCTTTTTCTCGTCTCCAGTTATCCTCACCTGCAAGACTTTGATTCAACATAGACTCGGTATCACGATAACTTTTCTGTAGATCTCTCAGGCAGCTCTTGCTCTCCGCAAGATGATCCTTAATCTCATTGTTTGATTCGGAGAGAAGCTTATTTTGAGCTTCAGAGGCTTCTAAATCTGATCTTAAACTTTCAAGACTTGCCAACAAGCTATCTTTTTCTTGTCTCCATGTTTCTTCACCTGCAAGATTGTGACTCAACATAGATTCGGTATCATGATACCTTTTCTGAAGATCCCTAAGAGAGCCCTTGCTCTCTTCAAGATGATCCCTGATCTCACCGTTTGATTCGAAAAGAAGCTTATTTTGAGCTTCAGAGGCTTCTAGATCAGATCTTAAACTTTCAAGACTTGCCAACAAACTATCTTTTTCTTGTTTCCAATTAGCTTCACCTGCAAGACTATGATTCAACTTTGACTCGGTATCTTGATACCTTTTTTGAAGATCCCCTAGACACAGTTTGGTCTCCTCGAGTTGATTTCTGATCTCTGTGTTTGATTCGGAAAGCAGCTTATTTTGGGCTTCCGAGACTTCCAAATCCGATCTTAAACCTTCAAGATTTAGCAACAAACTATCTTTTTCTTGTCTCAAGTTGGCTTCACCTGCAAGACTATGATTCAACTTAGACTCAGTATCATGATACCTTTTCTGAAGATCCCTCAGACACCCATTGCTCTCCTCGAGTTGATTTCTGATCTCAGCGTTTGATTCAGAAAGAAGCTTATTTTGAGCTTCAGATACTTCTAAATCAGATCTTAAACCTTCAAGACTTGCCAACAAACTATCTTTTTCTTGTCTCCAGTTAGCTTCACCTGCAAGACTATGATTCAACTTGGACTCGGCATCGTGATACTTTTTCTGAAGATCCCTCAGACACCCATTGCTCTCGTCAAGTTGATTTCTGATCTCAGCGTTTGATTCGGAAAGAAGCTTATTTTGAGCTTTCGAGACTTCTAAATCAGATCTTAAACCTTCAAGACTTGCCAATAAGCTATCTTTCTCTTGCCTAGAGTTAGCTTCACCGGCAAGACTGAGATTCAACATAGACTCAGTATCGTGATATCTTTTCTGAAGATCCCTCAGAGACACCTCAGAGGATACAAGTTTCTGAAGAAGTTCATCGAGTAGGGCTTTATATTGATTTGAAACATAAATAAGTTGAACATCTGTAGCAAGAGAGTAATCATGCATATCTGACAACTGACTTTCCAACCTAGCTTGATATGAAGTGTTTTTCTGAAGTTCTTCCATCGATTCATTCTGCTGATGCAAAAGATGATTAAGTTTTGTTTTCTCCAATTCGAGTTGCGATGCTAGCTCCCTAATGCGCACAAGTTCAGCTTTTTGCTGCTCAAACTCCACCAGTTTGTCCTGATCCTTGCTTAAACAAAGAGTAAGATCTTGAACTTTTCTTTCCAGTTCACCTGTTGAGGCCTTTTCATCGTGCAACTTATCACGTAAACTTACCAATTCTTCTTTAAGAGAATTTACCTCACGTGAAAGTTTCATAGATTCATCAGTTTTATCTGTTAAACACCGATTAAGTTCTTGTTTATCATGCATCAGCTCAGTGATCTCTAGCTTACTCTTCCCAAGTTCCTCTGCTAAAGAGTCCAAGTTTGAAATATCGAGAGCAAGATGTCCATTTCTGCTCGTCAGATTTTGCATCTGCTCCTCCAAAACAGCAAAATCGGCTAAAAGCAATTCATTCTGCTCAGCAAATTTCTCTTCAATTTCAGAACTTATGTGGAGCTTGTTAGCCATTATTTCAATTCCAGCTTGGAGTCTGTCTACAAGGGCATAGGACGCATCTAGTTTCTTCACAATATGTTGTATGCCACTTTTGAACTTCTGCTTCATCAACAGAATTTCTGATCTGACAGTGCTCAAGGACACATCAGCAGAGGCTTTCTCACTTTTTAGAATCTGGTTCTCTTCCATCAATTGACAAATCTTCACCGACGCACTATGCTGAACTTCTTCTAGCTGCAGCAAAGCATCTTTCATATCCACACTCTCCAAATTGAAACTCTGAGAACCAGCCCCAATGCCAAATTGCTTTTGGTACGAGAGCAACAGATTCACTAACTTCTCACGAGCAAATTTGATACTTTCCTCAAGATTTCTTTTCGACGAAACCAGTTCATCTGATTCAGCTTTAAGGATCTTCGATTCTTCCTTCAAGTGGGATATTTCATTCATGAGTTTCTCATTTTCTAATGATTCCTGTTTTAATTGAAGCAATAGCTCTGTATTCTCAGACGAACATGCTGCGTATTTGCTTTGGCAACTTCTGAGTTCCAACAAAGTGCTTTCCCAGTCAATCAGCTTCTGAGCCAGAATATAATTTTCCTCTGAAGCGCTCAACAATTTATCTTCTAAAAGCTTATTTTGCAGAGCCATTTCACTACACTGGGAATTGCTATTAGATTTGTACTCATTAAGTGTGTGTATCTCCTCAGTAGCCTTTTGCAACCTTAACATCAGATTATTTTGAGAAGCAGTCGAACTTGTCAACTCCTCTACTAGTTGACCCATTTTGCTATTTGTGATCTTAAGGTCAGCACTAGCTTCAAACAAGGATTCTTCCAGTGCTTTTGAGTATATATCCAAGTTCAAGCTTATTGAATACAGTTCAACAAGTTCTTCTTCAACCTTCCGATAAAGATCTTCCTGCATGGAGACGGATCTCTTCAAGTCTTCTAAGAGAATATCCCCACCACCAGATCTTTTCCTCAAACCCAAATTTTGATTCTGAAATTGAGTTGATTTTGCAACATCAACCTCTGGATTCTGTACCAACTCTCGGCCAATTTGTAGAACTGGTTGGGAAGGTAAAGCCTGCTTAATAAGATTTTCATTAGACTCGAACATGGATGTAACCTGTGAAGAAAGCAGCTCAAGGTCCTTTTGTAATTTGTCCACTGCGATCGAGTAATTCAAGCGGGCTCTTCTGAGAGCAGCTTCTGAAGTTGTAGCCCTTCTCTCAAGCTCAATGTTAATGGCTTCCAAATCCCGCCTCTCCTGCACAGCTTGCAACATGTGTTGATTCATCTCTTCGCGCAGAGATTCTACTTCAGTTTTGCTGACAGATAATGCATACAAGCAAGTAGTGTGCTCATTTTGCAGAAGCTGCAACTCTCCCAGCAAGCGTTTCTGATTTTCCTCCAGCTCATGAATAAGGGCTTCGTAGTAACACTCCATTTGATCCATTTTTCTGGTGAGAGCTTGCTTCTCGACTTTGGCCTCATCCAACTCCCTTACAAGATCGAAAATTTGAGCTTTCATAGCATCAACGGCACCAAGAGGGTTAACTACATCAGACACTGGAGGGCTTAAACTGAGATGCTGAAGCACACTTTCCGGTGGACATAAATCCAAACCGAACCCATTTCCAGAATCAAACTGGCTCATTTCTCTGATCTTCAGATCTACTCTTTCTGATGGAAGGGTGCTGGGCAAAGCCCCATTTCCAAGTTTTAAATCCAGCAGAAAATTGAGCAATGCCTCCAGTTCTAGTTGAATAAATTTAGCTTCTCCATCATGGGGGACAAATGTCTTCTTCTGAAGTTCTCTTACTTTACCTTCCACTACAGAAATCCCATTTAAAAACTGGAGCTGCATGTTCTGAACTAAGGGATCCACCTGATTAGGAGGAATTCGAGGGCTTAATTTCATATCTCTGAGCCTGTTGATATCATCCTTGAACTTCAGACATTCCAATTTCATGGAAGAAACCTCTTTCACCAATTCTTCAGCTGAAGATACCTCGGCTGCGAGCTCATGTGAAAGCTTCAGTGTTTCAGCGCCCAGTTCATCAGCCACACCTTGGAAAGAGCTGACTTCCAGCTTAAGGCTGAATAGAGATGACTCGGCCAATTCCAAGCTTCCTCTAAGTCGGTTGTTCTCTTCACTGGCCATTGCCAGCTCATTATCCATGGAATTGTTTGAACCCCACCCATGAGCGGAACCAGTACTCCCTTGGGCATTGTTTTGATGATCGGACAGATCTTTTGCTGCACATGGACTTTGATAAACGTCACCAGACATTGTACCTTTGAGGCTATCAAGCTCCTGTATGCTCGAAGTATCGTGCTTCTCTGCATACAAACTTCCAGAAGTATTTGATGAGCCATCAAATCCAGTAGCCGATTCTGCATATTCTTCATTCACATTCACCTCTTCAAGAGATGAGAGCTCACCAGCATCTGCTTTAAATTTTATCCTTTCGCTGACCTGTCGAAGATAGGTAACAGAAAGTAAATATTCAAAATGAGAACATGGGAACAGTATACTGCCTAGCACGTTCTTTTGCTCTAGAGTATCGAGTGGAAAAATCCAGAGAGATACAAAAGCAAGTAAAAATGAGAACCTTCCCAGTCTGCTCATTAGCGATTCCATCGGAAGATGGTATTCTTCCAGAGGCACCATCACCGTGGCTATCAGCTCCTGATAGCAATCCTTTTTCTCTGATTTCTCTTTGCTGCTCAAATTCCCTGGATGTGACAACATTATGATTTAGATGATTGCACGAGAAATGAAGGTTAGAATTCAACATAATGGTTCAGTACCTAAATCCTGTCTTTGAGGTCAGGAGCTGGACAGTAATCTGGAAGATAAGAACGCAATTGGTAAAGATACCTCTAGAACATACTTCAAGCACACTATAGAATGATCATAAGCAAATTATATAGGTTCACGCTGAAGGACGCACTAAACAAGAAACTAGAACATGCTTTCAATGGCTACTCATACATGATGCCAAATACTTTGGTTCCAAGTCCAATCGTCACAAAGTAAGACCTACTTATTATCTTGTGATTAACCATCAAGCATAAAGCCATCAAACTCTATCTTTTAGAATATGCTCTGACCATCATCTATCGATAGCAGTGATATATAAGTGATTTATAAAAACTCTCTCAAATGACAAAATAGGAGATCAATAAGTAACTCTTATCCAAATCTTAATGACCATTGTCTTGATGAATTTAGAAGAATTGAATTCCTCCATCTATACATGGTTTAGGTTTGAGGGTGGACAAACATAAGATCATGAACGTACACCTGGTGTTGGAACTAGCCACAAGTCTCAACTAGGCATGGGAGAAACGGAAATTTTAATATTTTCTCACATTGATTCCCCTATTAATACCTCCCCCATGATCCATCCACAACAACAATTATTGTGCCACCACAACTGCTTCGCTTTTCGGCATGTAGAGCTGTCTATCATCCTATTTTATAGTGAAACCATCATACAAGAACATGGACCTCTTATTTGCTTGTAAACCAACAACTTGGCAAACATTTCAAAAAGAAGAAGTTGATTATTTTACATGTAATATAGTCCCAAAGTTGCACCCACTGAGGGGGAGGGTTGAAATGGTAGGCTTTGAAGCATCAACATAATCGGCAAGGTTAATAGTGGCCTCACCAAGAATGCTGGCCCGTGAAGATCCCTGGAAATGTGAGTTAAACTTAACAGCTTATATTTTACAATGGATTGAATAATACCAAATGAATTCATTAAAAATGATAGAACCATCTACAGTCAGAAAAGAGATTTATGAAGAGAAATATTGACACTGACCACAGATTTCCAAAAGATATCAAACTTCAAATTCTGTAACACCATTTAACCTGAAACTTCACATTTTAAACTTTGCAATGGAAACTGACATCTTAATTTGTGAATGAATAAACAGAAGGTCTCAGACAAACAAATAGCTCTTCACGGTTTTCCCACACATCATGGAGTTTGCCAATATTCTCTTATGACTCCTATTTATGTTGAACAGAGATTAACCTAGGAATCAAAGCCATCGAAGCTAAGTTTAAATATCAGAACAAAGATAGAAATAGTACCATGGAGACGACGAGTTTGTAGAGCTTTTCATCATATAGTTTGCTCTTAGAATCTTGAAGCAGCCTTGTAGTTTCATAAATGGGATCACCCCATTTGCAACTCCCATTTCTTACATTTGCTTTTGTTGTCTTAGCTGTTGGCTTCCCCGTATCAAGAGGGATGAATGAAATAAACAACTTATCCCATCCAGTCTGTGGAATCTGCAACATCAAGGGTAAGCATCTTGTTTTAGTAAAGGACCATGGTGCAGGTAAGAAATTTTAGAAGAATACAGGCACATACTTTAAATGCTTCACACACAAAGAGGAGAGATTTCACCAGCATTCAAAGTAAATTCTAGAGACACTTATCCCAATTTTCACAATCCCTTCTTTCCATCAAAACAATTAGAGAATAAGGTGCTAAAATTCACCAAAACCAATGATTGTAGGCTAACACACAATTAGTTCAAACTTTAAGTACTTCACAAGTATGATATGAAAGCTAATAACAGGAAAAATTGGACCTGGTTCGCACAGGGCATTTGCAACACAGATCATATGAAAAACATTATTTTGTCAAACTACATATTACTTGGAAAATACTTTAGGAGATTCTCAAAAGCACCAAATTTGCAATTTCCCGAAGAGAAAAGGAAATTAGGGCGGTATTTTATGCTGGAAAGGCATAATCTTCATTGTAATCCAACAACAATATGTCACCATTGTTATTGATACCTGAAGATCTCAAGCAACTACAATGTTATCTACAACTGTTATCTATTCTACAGCTGAATGTGGATGGTATTCTTCAAGACAGAAAATAGAGATCGTATGGATAAAACTTTCCATAATGCTCCTGAATACCTATGGGGTATATCAAGCATTGCACACAAATTTTGCAGGATACATTTAATTTGGGCCTATTTCCTTTAGTTATATGTACAACTACTGAGAAAAAATTTACATCCTGTGCAACAATGTTAACCTCTTTTTCATTCCATAGGCTACATTAATTCTAGCAGGGAGAAATAACTCTTAGCTTTGACTCATCATAGGGCAAGCGGCCAACAAAAGGCTCAATCCGTATCTAGTTCTAAGCATGCTGGCCTTTATAGAGCTCCGCTTGACTCAAAGTGGAGACAATACATAATAAAAACTGGCTCTAGGCAAAACCGAGTGTAATATAGGTTCAGAAGACAGGAGTTCATATATAGATCGGATGAGACTGAGAAAATAGCAGTTTCACATGAAAACTTCAAATAACTTGGATGAAAACCATACATGGGTGGCATGAAATTGGAGTCGAAAGACCACTTTCACTTTATTCTTCTCAAGCTTCCACTTTGATATCCTTGACATTTTTCCACTCCTAGACTAAACATCACCAGCTGCCACTGGAAAAAGCACATACTCAACATCACCACAACAGCACAAGAGACATTCCATGCAATGTGTACAGTTGAAACTCTGGAAGGAAAACTTACTGCTATAGGTTTAATCAGAAAAATTGTAACAAATAAATAAATTGAAAATCATTCAGTAGACTGAGTAAAATGTAAATAAAAACAATAATTTCCTTATTTCAGCACAAGAAGGAATCAAAGTCGGAAGGAAATGGAACTAGGATTTAAGAAATTATTAATCTCAGCAATGGGATCCTGATACTGCTAGCTAATCTAAAATCAATAAGGCAATATACCAAATATTCATCAGCGTCAAATGCGAGCTGCAGTCCATTTTCAGAAATAAAAAGAAAATCGATAACAGAAAGCGAAACAAACAGATCTTTCGAAAATGTGTCATAAAACCCAAATCATGAAAAAATGGACATCATTAAGACATACATTCAGCTAAAAGTAGGAAGCACCTTTTCTTAAGTATAATGAGTTCCCCTAACTACTCCTTAAATCCATTTACTAACATAAAAGAAGGAAACTTTAAAACAAAGTCGCCCCAAAATTGAAACTTGGAACCCCACAAGAACTCCGAAAAGTTATTGCGCGCAGGAAAGAGATTAAATCTTAAACCCAAGAACACACTTACTCGAAACTTAAAAGCAGATTCTTGAAAATGGTGTTCTCCGATTAATGCATAATAAATTCAGCATAAGAAACTTTAATTGCTCCCAAAAAGTCCAACAACAGAAGAAAATCTAGTAAACAAATAATTTAAAAGAGGAGAAACAGTGGCAATAATGCCATTTTCCCATTTATTCCCCACAAATAAATCGAAATGTTTGCATATAAATTGTGCGGATTATGACCACAAAAACAGGTGAACCACTGCTCATACAACACGAAAATGTCAGCAACATTCCCACTTGAAAATAGCTATCAAATCATTTTCTCCGACATTTATAATCACGAAAACGATTAAACTTAGCACCCATTCTATAGTGTTGAGGTGTCTACCTAATCATGGATCTGAGCTGGGCAGCTTCAAATGCAAGTAAAAATGAAAAGAGGGAACTCCTATACGAAAATTCAAAAAAAGAAAAGATTAAAAAAATGGAATCTTTGTGGAGAAGTGATGTTTATGAGAAGTGAGTGGCGGTGGGCTAAATATTGAATTCAAGAATTCGAAATGCAGGGAAATTCTCGGGAGTAAAAATTGAATCTTTATATTTATTTGTCTTCAAAATCTTTGCTTGAAGGGTCTTCGATGAATTGAGGTTAAAAAAGTAGAGATCGATTATGAAAAGGAGGGAAAAATCCTGCCAAAAGCATGCGACGAAGTAATTAATCTTGGTATTTTTCTAAGATTTTTGGTGGTTTACAGCTCTTCTGAGCATATACTTTTGTTGCTGTCAAAATAAAAAATATTTATACTTTTGTTGAAAATATATTGTTTTACAACAAAGCCCCTCTAAAGCTGATGATATGTCCCTTGTAAAACTCCTCTGCGAGGGTATTTTTGTAAGTAAATAGTCTTGTGTTTGACTTCAGGAGCCAGATCTACCAAGACGATGTTTCCTTTTTTACATTTTCATTGTATTACAGCGAAGAGTAGATATGGTTAACAAAAATGCATATATACGAATTTAAGAAATTACACGATCTTTAAATTATTAATAAACTAAACTTTATAGTTCTCATCATTATCTCTAATAATTTATTAAATCTTGCCAATTTGATACGTGTCGGTTTCCCAAGTGGGAGCAGCAGTATAAATATGTTGGATCTGGCTAATTATTTACTACATTATTTCTCGAATCCAATAATGTCCGACTTTGATGTTTAAATTGCGTTTAATTTTACAGTTTTAACCTATTTGAACCGATTATAATAAATAAAAATATATATATAAAGAGAAGATTGTGATTTTGTGCAAGACCGTACACATGTAAAGATGGATTTGCCCTGCTTCCTCCTAATAAGTTCATTCAATCTATATAGATATTGAATATTTTGACTCGACGCAGTTTTGATAAAATATTATCTAAAAAATCTATTATAAAATTGTATTTTATCATCTACTTTAGATATATAATATATATTTATTGCGTCAGAAGAAATAAAATTTCTAATTCCTTATATTTTCTTTTAGTTAACCAATATAAAATTTTACATTTATATGCATTTGCAACCGGAGATGCAATGATGATTTTTAAGTAAAAGAATCAATTTAATGTTTATAGAGCTTAGTTTTAATAAATTTCAGAATATCTTCTTAGTTAATGAAGTTTGCTTTGCTACATAAGTATCATATAAGTGAAAATATATACTATTTTAATGTGAAAAACAGTTCATGCTTTATGATGAGATAGCTGTCTACATATTCTGTCATAAGCCATAAACATAAACGAAAACATCGTTCTGAGATATTACGAAAATATTAACTAATCTGCATATATTAAATCACATTAACAATATCTCGTAAAATTTTCCAATTGTTTATATATAATTAATAATAATACATAGCTCAAATAAAGTTTATTTCTTTTTCCTTGGATTTTCTAATCAGTTTGTGCTATAGATACTTATTAAAATTCAATATTTAGTTGTCCTCTGATTTCAAAATATTTTTGAAAAATCAACTTATATTATATTTTAATATGTAACTTGAATATCAATAAAATAATCTTACATTTTCAGGTGAAGGTAGAAAATAATTATTAATAATTTTTTAAAAAATATATATATTTGATTTAGATAGTAGAAATATGAAGTTGAATAAAATTGTCCCCCCTATCACGTGCATATGGCAGGAATTGATTAACATAATATTGAAAATTGTAATGTAATGGAGGCAGGCCATTATGATCTCATATTTTGGTCCACCCACTACACCCATCGTTTCTTTGTCCACTTCTATTTGATGGGCGCATCCATCACGCACAACTAATTTTTCATACAAATAACATGTCATAATTAATATCATTATATACTCATTTTCATCTTTACAGCAAAATAAAATCAACAGCACGAAAGCGTGATAACAGGAAAAGAAAAGAAAGGAAAATGGCACCACGGTGTAATTAAGATGAATGCATATCTTACTATATATACTCTATTCAAGCATATATATTTCAAGTGAAAACATCTCGATTTGCCTGTATCGATAATCAACTGGTGCGATACAAGGATATCTTCTGTTTGACGAACTGTAGCATCACAACTAACTAAAGAGTGATAAAAAGAATTGGTTGATTTTTAATTATAACATATTGGTCAAATTAATAAGCACGGTTTGAAAATTTCACAAATCAAATGAGTCAAGTAAGTATATTAAACCACAACAACTAAATTATATTAAGTGGCTCGATTTGACTGATTTAACAATTTCGGTCGGTAATTAAGAAAGTGGCAAACAATAAACCACTACAAAACTACTACTTCACATTAAAGAGCAAAGGAGAAAAAAAAAAAAAAAGCAAACACAATTGGAGGAAAAGGAAGAGGGATAGAATAGAGACGGTCGACGGAAAAAAAAGACAATAGACACAAACGTAAGATTTACACAATATTATTAATTTTATTATAATATCTGACATATTGAACGATTCACATCCATTATTTATTTTAACATCTATTTTGTTTAAACGTGAATCAATTTCCACAATCGAATCACACACTTCAGGTTTAGATATTTCAACTTTAATCCGCCAATAGTTCAAACTAATTGGGTTCGTCGAAATTCAATGCATTTACCTATTTATTTATTTTTGACATAGAAACTCACCTGTTGACGTTGTTGATGATGTCATTTTTTAGAATTTTCAAGTTTCAACACCGTCCAAGCAGGATAATGTTCTTCAGTTTTATACTAAGGAAGACATCAAATTCAATGTTTTAATTTAATGATTATATATATGTGACTGATGTCAAAACCAAACTAGAAAACCGACCCTTGTACGTATTTATGCTAATTCACTTAATTTTATTGAATCAACGGTTCACAGTCATCTAGGGTGATATTTGTTGAAAATAAAATATTTGTATTAAACATATTTTGGAATCATATCATTCATTGAAACGATTCACATCCATTAATTATTTGGACTGATGGGGATACATGAAGCCGCATCAACTAGGACAGCACGCATTAGGGCCGGGCCACT
>AYJT01105260.1:0-15848 GCA_001278415.1 Ocimum tenuiflorum
ATATATAGTATTAGATAGTAGATCATATAAGAGAAGATCATCCCATGAAAATATGAATCTAAGCCGTTATATCCATAAGATATACGATTGATGTTTTTTCTCTTTTTAGCACGTGTGCTTGATTGTGTTATAACATCAAATATACGGTTATAACACAATCAAACACACACGTTGAAAAAAGAAAAGATCTCAACCGTAAATTTCATTTAATCATGTGGCTCAGATTCATTTATTTTTTCTACAAGATTTGAACCCTGCAGTATCATTTATTATGTATATGTGTGTAAATATATAAAAATGCAACCATTATTCATACTTGTATTTTACACCCATTAATTTTTTAAGATTATAAAATACTTTATTTATTGTAGTTGAGATAATTTGCTATGCAACTTGGGCACAGTCGGGTCGATGGTGGAAATAGCTCAGAAAAAGTTTTAGAAAACAATAAATTGTGGGTTTGTAAATGCTAATCATGTTTGTTGGTCTAAATCTTATCAAAGAAACACAAGCACATGCATGTTGTGTGCCTCTAGGGATATTTACACATTACATGACAAGATGCTTCAATCAATTTATTATTAAGGCGCTTCAATTTCAAATCCAACAAACAAAAAAAAAAATCAATGGAGGTTTCTCTTTTTAAAACCACGTTTCATGTTTTACTCGGAGCTATTTTCGTGTATATTGAATATCATGTCTTCAATGACAAACAATTTTTATGTTAAAATCATCGAATCTAACTCGATTAAAATTTCAACTTAGAAAAAATCAAATTATATTTTTAATCAAAATATACCCAAATCAACACCGATCATCTCTTCACCAACGAAAATATCACATGCCGACACGGTACGTAATTCGAATAAAAATAATAATTCTACGTGAAAATCTTAATTTCAAATTTAAATTTAATTGTTTTTGAACTTTCAAATGTAGCCTGATTTTTCTGATCATGAATATACCAGACTAAATTAAACACGTCAAATGTAACACTGTATTTTTTAAAGTATAAAAAGATCAAAACATATCCTCGATAGCTGATCTAAAAATTTAAAAATAATGCTATGTGAAATTAAAAATTAAAAACTGACACCATTGCTAAATTCCAATCATTACAATATTGGATTTAGTGTTCAACTTACTGCAATTATATCCACTAGCGAAATAGTTCATATTAGATTTGGTGGTTTGAAATTTTCGCGTGCCCACATATTTTTGGTACGGGATAAAATGATATATTTGATGAGTTAAGGTCAATTTGGATTATTTTGATGATAAAAAAAAAGTTCAAAACAAATTTGAAAGTTAAAATAATTTTGAGTTAAATTAAATGATTAATCGTGCATTTTCACCGATCACTTTTAAATATTCAACAAATCACACTCCTTTCCTTTTTTTTTTTTCATGATCATGTAGCATGGTTATGTTTCTTATGCATGCACATCGACACACATAATTCACTAATTAACAATTAAATATGTGGCATCAAATTATGAGGGAATCAAGCGAGCTTGTCGTGATAATAAATAGTTAGTGCGTGGTTTGGCTAGGCAGATTAAATTAATCACAAAATACGAAAAATTGTATATCTTTTTTTTATATTTTTTATTGCAGTGAATGAGGCTAGAACGTGTCTAATCACTGGTCTTTCCTGCCATATCGAGAACAAATAACCTTAAGCCCCATGCAGACCACAAATTAAAGAGGTGGGATCGGTATTTTTTAAGTGGGATTCCCATTATTTGAGCTAGCTACTCAGCTTTTTATTTTTTTATTTTATTTTATGCTTGACTTAATTGATGAAGAAAGCCAGCCCAGATCATCCAAATTCAATAATTCACTTCAGAATATGGCAAATGAAAATGAGAGTGCCGCCAGTATTTCTTTTTATGTACAAGATTGAAATTGATGATAATTGATACTTGAATAAGATTTGTACCCTGCTATTTAATTTTAATCAGCTGTTAATTTATTCATAAAATATATTAACTGATTCTAAATAGATACAATCATTGGTCGAAAGTGAAGTTTTGATGTTCAATGATGATATATTATTTATCCAAAGATGTGAAACTAATAAAATTGTTTAATCTCCAACGGAGATATAAGATAAATACAGGATATTCAAGCACACATCGTATACAGTATCTTAAGTATGACTTTCTATAATATAGAAAGTACATAATACACAATTTGACACAAAATTTCAAACTTATATTGGTTTAATGATTTAGATGTATTTTTTGAAAAAAAAATTAATCGAAGTAAGTCTATATCCTACGGAATCGGTATGAACTTGCAAGAACCAACTGGAATATATGGGTAAACTAGAAATAATGAGAGGTAATTCTTTTAATCAAAAGATCAAAACATCAAATCATGGTCTAAATGAAAGGAAGAAAGAAAAAACAAATTGCAATTATTAAAGGGATCAAACTAAACTAAAGAAAAAATAAATAGATATTTAGTAAAAATGATCAAGTGGAAGAAAATAAGAATTAACTGCAAAATTGTAATCTTATGACGCTTAAGAAAAGTAAAAGAAAAATATAAAAAAAAATTATACTAGAATTGCAAACATATCGCAAAGAAACAAATGCATTGAGATTGGAAACAATGCTAATAAGATGTTTGAAATTTGATAAGCTTATACTTAAAAGAAAAATAAAAATAATATGAAAAGCTCTCAATTCTTAAAAAAAGATATTGTTTGGGCCAAAACATTTGGCCCAATAAAGTCTGCCGCTGTTGAAAGAGCCCAAGCCCAAAGTTAAAAGGGCCGAGGTTGAGAGCAACAGAGGTCGAAGAATAAGACCCTAAAGGAGACGACATATAAATCAAAGATTAGACGAAGGCGCATACATCGCACTGAGGCATATCAATATGTTATTTTATGATAAACGCATGCCACCACAAACCTATATACTATTTGTCGAGATTATAGATGAAGATAGTAATTGTTTGATTGAATGTGTCCGTTAATTTTAATTTGTAGATACAAATCAGCATAGGTCATACCAGCAGTTTTTACACAAATAAATAATTAAACAAGTTATATTTTCTTTATCATTCCATCATCTCAAAATAACAAAGTTACGATGGCATCTTTTGCCAGAAGTAGAATGAAATGGAAAATTATTTAACTTCTGTAATCGGATCTATAAAAAATCCTAAAATACACTGAGAATTAAAAAAACATTATATCAAACTCATAAGGCAGAGCACAGCATCAGTATTCAGTGGCACTGTCTACCTGCATCGCATATTGTATTGGCATGAAACAAAACTATTGAGTCCATCGTTTAGGTCGAAAACGGCCTGAGGCGAATTCTCAGGTAGCCGAACTTGCCAGCACCAGGAGAAGAGCCCTCGAAGACATATGGCAAGAAGCCGGTGCTCGCTTTGTACTTCTTCTGAATCTGCACACAAGCAAGATTTTGAGACACTTAAAGAAAATTGCCCGTTAGAATATAATATCGAATGTTTTTCATCTTGATAGGAAGAACAGAGCTCCAAACAAAAATAACTCGAATAATTAATAGCATGTTCTTGGTTAGAAATAATGTTGTAGCAATGCACTTATGGTGAATCTTTCTTAATTACAGTTGCTTCCTGGCCGTACACCAGCATTAAAATACATATATATATATATGGCAAAAACTTGTGTCAGACGGCGCCTAATGATTTAGACAGATTTAAATAACATACTACAATGACCCAGACCATATGAATAGGGTAAGGTTGGGTCAAATAAATAGGTTGGCCTATCTAAATTATTTAGGTAGTCTAACCGGAGTTCTCCTCTATATATATTTTATCTCCAAAAGAAAGCATCTGTAATAGGGACTAGTGCTCTCTTTTCAAACCAGATTTTTAGCATTAATGAGATTGTTTGATGCTTCTCTGTTGACATTTCTTGGTAGTTCTAATGAATGGGAAGAGGTTGATGCCAATCCTCACTTTATTTCAAACAAAAGCCAGTAAAAAGAATGAAGAATGCCGTACAAGAAGTTATAAGGGCACATATATCTTGCACTCTGAATCGTATGAAAATAAGGAGACTTGGAAGTTACCTTGAGAATTTGTTGGCTGCTTCTTGAAGTGTTTTTTCCCATAGCACAAATCGTTCCGCCCGAACCTCCACCGGTAATCTTTGCCCCAAATAGAGTCCCCCCATCAGAGTTGATCGATTTACTGTGCTGTATTTCTTGAACCATTAGGACTAACTTATCCGTCCCATCCGAACCAAGTCCACAGGCACTGTAGCTGTAGTGGGACTAGGATATTATATGTGTTAGTAAGAGAAAGAACCAGTTTTAGTTTAGAATATTCAACTTTATACTTCTTTTGTACTAGTATTTGTCACGGAGATGATGTGTTTTCAACTATCACTTTGTATCTGGTTGTCTTTTTGGGTCAGTACTAAAGTTGCCAAAAATGTTAGCCGGGACGTGGATGTGAACAGTTGGATTCTCTAATACGAAGAAATGCGCGAGCAGAACAGAATTGCCAAACCCTTGCTTCAACACAAGAGTATAGTTGTCAAGTGGGCCGGTCTGGTTCGGGCCATTTACAAAAAAATCTGGGCCCGGAACGGTCCAGGACCACTAACGAGGTGGGTCTGGGCTGGGCCCAATCTAGGACTGGCCTGGGCTTGAGACGGGCCTAAGGTGGGCTTGAAGATATTTTTAATTTTTAATTTTTCACACTTTCTTGAAAGAATACATCAAATTTTTTCGAACTACTTGTGTCGAAATATGGATAATTTAATTTCTACACTTCAAATGAATTTTTTCTGTTGCTAAATTTGTTAAAAGAATCTTAATATTAGTTAAAAATTTGAGAAAAGTAATTAAAATGTGAGATTGGTCTAAGGTGGGCCTGAACCGAGCAGGACCTGGGCTCGGGCTGGGCCTGGTTTTGAAAAAATAAGCCCAATTCAAGGCCCCTAAACATAGGCAAGCTCGGCCCACCAAATCCATCTTCTTCGTGGGTCGGCCTGTTTGACATCTCTGTACAAGAGTATAGAAGATAGTTGCAAAATACCTGATACATGAGTTCTCCGAGCGCAGAAAGTTGATCATCTGAAGGAGCAGCAGATAACAAAGCTTTGAAGGCCTACGCAGCAACAATAACATTATCAATATATGGTAAATTGTCAGTTTAGAGCGAACCACATTATGTTGGTAAAATCAATTTAGTCCACATTGAAGCAAGATGTGAGCATATACTGACCTTGACTCGAAAATTTTCATAAACTGGATGTTTTGTGGGTGCTCTTACTGCATAAGTTTGTTTCTTATCAATTATTGTAACAGAATCATCATGATGGCCGTAATTCTTGATGAACTCAGTCGCATGTACAGATTCCGGGAGCTTATGGACATAACATTCCTCATAGCTGGGAATAAAAAAGAAAAACCATTAACGATATAAGAGAACATTATGGAAGCATCAAAAGCAGAGAGTAAATATAACCGGTGTGGGGATATGTTGCATAAATAGTCCACTGCAGCTTCAGCTTCAAACAAATCCATGCCATCTCCATCCTTTTCATCATTATTCAGACCGATATTCTTTGGATCACGTTTCAATGCGTAAGAGTGCAACTGCTCAGATGCCGTTGATTTAATCAGCTTCCTACCCATAAAGGTGCCAATCCTCACAGATCCATAATCTGAACCGCCCACACTGTAACACATTATAGTCAATAAGCAAGGGAATTGGATTTGAAAAGGAAAAATGAACTCACTGTGCTGCCATAAAAGAAGAGAGAGGCCTTAGGTATTTCCTTGATTATGTTATTCCCTTATTGAGTCAGTTATTTCCTTTATTGAGTCATATTTTATATCCTATTTATAGGAGTCATTATTCTTAGTTTGAGGCATGATGTTGAGAGTTATAATTGAGGGACAGACACATGAGTCTGTAATGGTCAGATCTTTTCAGTTTATAATTATAATATTCTATTTCCTTCCAATCTTCAAGTTGCACGTATCGGTTCTTTAATTAACATATGACTAATCAAAGACCACCTGAAAATATCAACTAGTAAAAATTATTAAAAACAGTAGATGCACTAATCTTATATACCTGTGTCGTATCCCAGAGTCTATCCCCCAAAATCGAATGTGAGAAGGGATTTCCACATGACCGAAGACTTCAGCAGGCTAAGGGACAAGGAAACAATATTTTAGTCTTGTAGCAACTTCCAATTTTATGACAAAGATATTTCACCTTGTTCACACCTGACATAACATTGCTAGTAGTTTGTTTTCTTCACCACATGCAGAAGCCATCTGATCCATCACTCCACAAGGAGCACCAACGACGTGATTCTCAACCTTATCCATAAAACGGTTGATAAATGTTAAAAGGGAACACCCGATGGGATTATTTAGATGTGAAAAGACACCGAGCTAAATAGATGAGGTAAGTAGCATGCCTTTTGGCAAAGCAAAGCAAGATCTCTCGGTGAGATGTCTAATCCTGCAAAAATTGAAGAACAGCCATCAAATATTTCATTCACAAGGCAACAAGCTCGCGGGTTCACATGGAGGGTACAAGGAAGTCTTAAGGATCTATTAGGTCTAGTTTAGGATACTGAAAATTTTCTGAATGATGGGAACTCTTCCATCTATTTTCTGAAAAAACCAATTAAATCCATCTCGTGTAGATGTACTTAATATAGAAAGACCTTGTTTGTAAGAAAGTAAGAAGAAAAATAAGATTAGTCAGTACACAGATAAAAGTAATCATCTGGAAAAGCATCTGTATGAGCCATTAGGTTGCTCAAAGTTGGAAAATTGACCATTGGGTAGCTAATAGAGCATTAGTGATTAAAATATACATATTTCAAGCTCCTGTTTCTCTTATATTTGAATACCCATTATGGACGTATAGGCAGAACCCTCAACATAGATGATATGGAAATTTTGCTGAGAATACAATTTCCGTGCATCAACTAAAGTAGTACAACAATACCATGAGATGCAGCCATGGCAGACATCGTTGCAACTTCTACTGCAGCGGAAGATGACACACCTTTTCCCTCTGGAACATCAGAAAACACCTAGAATACTTAATTAATTTTAGCTTTCGCCATACTTGCATGGAAGAAACAAAGGCCAACAGAACAACTGAAATCACTCTTCCTATTTACAAAATGCTCGAGGAGATAGCGAATAAAGTAAAATAGACACATTATCAGCAACTCCAGCAGAATGCAACCTATTAACTGTTTTCTATTGCACATTTGTTTAGTCAAGCAATTCATTGTCATTTTTTCTACCAATCAGAACGAGTTTAATACTTTTTATTTTTCTTTTGATTTGAACAGTAGACTACCTTTCTTTCATTTGTAAGTACAGTAGAAATATTTGAAACCTACATAAAACAGAAAGTTGCAATGCTGGCATCTTGGTTACGGAGATGGCAGAAGTAAGTCAGCCCCACAACCCAAAGCTTAAGCTATTATACAATATCTTAATATTAAGCATGATTTACACGATTAGATTCAGATTAAAGCCATACACCATCGTTATAATATCTTCAAAAACCACCAGTTCAAAGAAGCAACACACTACAATATTTGATGCTGTAAACATTCTACAAGAAGGATCATATGCTATAAGCCTTCAAATCTCTGGAGAAATCTGCTGCCGTTATATATGATGTTCATCTAAATATAAAACCTCACGTTCCAATTACCAAAAATGCCAGTGGAGAGTGAGAAGTGAGAACTAATTTCATCACAGGCTTACCAAAAGTCACTAAAGTATCAGGCAGGAAACCGTTCATAACACCATTAAAACTGTAAGGCAACAACAATGTCCAGAAATTGAACAGTAAATTTCTTACCAGGATACTAATACTGTCCACAAATTGAATGCGCAGTTCATTCATCAACACCAGAATTGTACCGGCAACATATGCTGCCCACCTAGGATGGTATCAGGACCATGACAAACTAGTCTCTATAGAAGAAGTAAAAATAAGTTAAAACATGGAAAAATGATTACTTTTGTGACGGGTCCCGAGTAAAGTAGTGCCGTGCTTTCTCATATGAAATTGGACGCCCATCTTCCACAAATTCAGACAAGTCCATGTCAAAAGTAGGAGCTCGGTTACTCAGTTCTGAACCAAATGATACCTGCAATACCAACACCTGAGTTCTTATGCGTGAAAACTACTTGTATACTATTAAGTAACAATGGGTAGCTTAATCTCTTGGCATCACTATTTGATTATAAGGAAAAACCTATATTGTGATTGTTCATTCAGAGAAATACCAAAAGAAGTAAAAAGATTTTCCTACATTTTAAACAAGCATTAATCTAACATTGATTTACAAGTAAAGATCATATCAATTCCTAAAGTAGAGTTCATACTTGATTCAAACGAGCAACAGCAGCTGAAAATTGTATAGCAATTCATGAAAACATCAACCCTTGATAAAAGCTACGTAACTCATACCTGAAGTGGTAGTTTTATAGACTATTTATCCGGAAGAAAGTTTTCTATGCTCAGAGGTCAAATTGATTTTAGGGCTTCTCATAGATCCTGGTATGCCTAGGGTCTGGATTTATATCAATTGGGCATCAAACAGCACCAATTAGAAGTTACAATTAGTTGGCTTTTAATACTGCTGGTGACATGTAAAATTAAAGCTTCTATATTTGATATATAGTTAAGGATTGCAAAGTTATTTTTAAGATTGTTTTGCCCGGAGAGTTTTCATGGTCACATACAACTTGAAGAACTGGTGTAGAGCCTTGTTTTTTATTTTCCTGCCTGGCCTGAGCATGTTTCCACAACTTGTGATTATCGGGTTGACTCCGCTGAATAGCAACATGGCATGCCTCTCTAATAGGCATCTGCAGGTGAACTTTGCAAATTAGAAAGGAACAATGTAGTAATTACAAGGAGTTATTGTATGGACGAAAGAAGAATCTCATGGAAAGAAATGCACCTGCAGAACTAAGCTTCCAGAATAATCTGCAATTCCTCCCATCACATCCAATCTCCCTGGCGCTCTAGTTACAATAATTTCTTCCTACGACGCCAAATAAGGATTGGAAACTTGAAATTCAATAAATGCAGCATAACAAGAATAAGAGGATGCAAGCAGAAACAATTAGACATTACATAGCCAAAGAAAAACTAGATTGGACTATGGAACATAGCTGTGACTTTTTGGTGATTATGTGTCAAATATGTTTAATTTTTTTACCATCCTTTCTTATATTACAAGCTTCTATACTCAGTAATACCTTACTACGTATGCTATTTATAAAAATTGAAAAAGAAAAGTCCTGGTATTGATATCAAATACTAATTTTTGATTGATGGAGTCACTAATGTGAATCTAGTATCAGTTCGATCCCCACAGTGTTAAAAACTGTCATTTACTATTAAGTGTATGTAGAAGCATCCTCATAAACAATGTATCTCAAAACACGGACATGACCTTTATAGGAACTATATGTTAGTGTATTGTAATGCCCCAGATTTTCCGGGACACCCTCCTATTCTAAAACTTCTTAATAAGATTTTGTTTCCCCATTTAGTTTACTACCATTCCCTGCTTCTACACTTCTCCATTCCTTGCCCTTCCCTGGTCCCTTCTAGTAGCCCAACAGTTTTTTGCCTACCTCGGGGAGAGGAGCGTTACATTCTAAGTAAACTCATTGACTAAGGTTTCAAATTCTTCCACCGATCAACTCCGAGTACTTACATGTGATGTTATAAATCTTCGGCCATCAAATCATTATTATGAAAGGATATAAGATGCCAAGCAGGACAATTTCACATTATTCATTTACTATGGAACATTTTGTTGAGTAAGAGTTTACATCTTATTTCCTTGATTAAACTAAAATATTATGCCTTGCAAAATCCTTGTTGACAAAGGGAAATGATATTCACCATCAGGAACCCTACATGAAAAGTTTAATAATAAGATATTACAAAATACAATTAAAATGCCCAAAGTAGTTGAAGCAATGTTCAAATTTTCATCAAGCAACCTTGTGAAATTTGGCTCCAATCAGAATATTTACCATGCTGGGCAAGCTCATAATTATTGCTTTATGGAATAATTTATTAAAAATATTTGTACAATTGACATGCACAAAAAATATCAGCAGAGCATAAACTCACTAATATATGAGGTTATGTTAAATATATTCTATTGCTTTATGTAATAATTTATTAAAAAATATCTGTACAATTGACATATGCACACAATTTCAGTAGAGCATCAACTTACAGATATACTCATAAAAGCTTCCAGTCCCACTTGAATGGAAGTACGGAAAATTTTAGTCATCTCACTTGATAAAATTAAGCATATAGAAGGTGCAGTCCTCTCGAGGGGTTCTAATCACTTCTAGTGATAATTAGGAATTATCGTCAATAAAGTTGTCCATATCTTCTATTTCATTCAGAGTTCCAAAATACAAAAATTCAAAAGCATTTGCGGAAAACTGTAATTGGACTTAAAGTACCTCCCAGTTGAACATTGCAGCCGCAGCAAGACTTTCCCTCGAGTGAAATTTACTACTATTACCAGTGTGACTTAAGGAAGGCAGTTCCGCCAAGGTCCTTAGGAAACCTATCGTATCTGAAAGATTATGATGATCTCCATGCAAGATTTCAAAATCTTCATCCCTATGCGTATCGACAAAAAATTTGAGGAAAGTGGTAACACTTCCAAGTTATCAATGATTAATAAAAACAGCGCAGCTTGGCAACTGTTTAAAATTCCAAGACAAATAACTTACTCTTTCGTCAGGGTACGCTGGATATTTTTCTCATCTGCCGATGGTGGACGAGAGCTAATCACATTTTGCGCAAGTACATACCACTCAGGAACATCCATTTCCTTTCCAGAAACTCTCTGGAGCTGATACCCGAGCACCATGGCATCCTGCAGCCTTCTTGATCCACTAAGCTGCATAAGAGAAGTCTGAAGCATAAGAAAGATACATTGCACAATCATAAAAAATTATAGGAGAGAACTTGTGAAACCCACATGATGGATCATGAAGACATTGTTTTCGCATCACATTTCGAACTCATAAACAGTTTGTATTTCGTTATGATGTGATCAAACTTTATTTACGTACTATCAAATCCTTTAGAGTCAATACTTGTGGCAATGCATTTTAAACAATATAACTGATCAGCATCAAATAAAGCAGGGAACTGGAAGACAATATTTTAATCAGTGTTTAGAGAATTAAAAGTTCTATAGGATGTTTAAGATAAAATATTCTCTCAAATCATGGATCAGAAGTCATAGCAGTTATTACTGGAATTATTATAAGTGCTTTGGATGTATACCTTAGAAGGAGTAATGTTTTTCCCCATAGCTGTGTCCTGAAGTATATGAGCAACCACCTTAAAATTCATACGAAAAGAAAACATGTTAGTTGAAGATAAACAGACCATTGAACATTTACTATACAGTTCTACTCTGAAATTTAATGATGATCATATTGTTGAAAACATTACAAACTTAACAGCTTTATGAAGCTAGGCATCTAATCCTATACTAAACTACTTAAAAAAATTTATACCAAAAGGCCACAAAGTCCAAAAACCAGAACTTAGTACTTAAGATAGACCAAAATCAAACAAAGTATTGCTTCGTCGAACAACTGGAAAGGACTTAAAAGATAGAATAAAGTACAAAATATGTGGAGTGCCAAAGGTCAGCATACACCACACACCCATAAAAAAGGTTTTCACTATGTCATAGGTTATAAATTTGGAGCTATAGAATATTAGCTTATTTAAAGGCAGAAACAGAATGCGTCTGCCTGTGAGAGGGTGTTGTATGAATTTTTTTTTGGTGGTGAAGAAGGGGCAGGAGAATAGTCAATTAGTCATATTTCCATTATTGAGGATTAAAGGAAAAAGGATATGATACCTCACCACCATTAGTGCCCGCATCATAACAAGGTCTTAGGGAAATTGCACGTTCGATATAAGGTGCCCAATGCCCAACAAGAAGATCTCTTCTAATTATCTCCACACCACATTGATAGTACTGTTTATGAAATAGGACATAGGTTGACAGGATCTCAAAGGATCATTATTTTATCATTCACAGCGTGAGTAAATATAATAAATATAAAAGGTAATGAATGTACCTCAAGCATGTTCCTTACAAAAGGTTCTTCGTTAAAATAATCTCTCCTTACAAAGATGAGAGGCACTTTGTATGCCAAAGCTTCACTCACTGTACCATATCCCACTTTGCCTGAGAGGAGTGAGAATCACAATGTAAGCTGAAAATATTAATAAAATTAAATGTTCCCGAGAAAAATTCAACAAAGTTTGGATTTAAGTTACCAAGCATGCAGTCTGAAGCAGCAATATAATCGGGCGTGTAAACATCCTTTGGAAGCTTCATAAAACTTTCTGGAAGTTCCTGTGCTTCTGATGCTCCGCAGACCTATATCAAGTAACAGTATATAAACGAGCAAAATCTTAACTAGCAACCTGCAATCATGTAGTTATAATACTGTCAGGTGACGAACCAAGCCTATCCATCCATCAGGAAGGAACTCCTTCTGAAGCTTCCACCCAGCTGGCTGTGAATAAAATTAGTAGTTAATAAGAATACAAACAATGTAAAACTGATCGATGAGTCATATTGTATCTAAAGAAACGTGGAAATCCCACAGAACTATTGGGTTCCATAACAAAACATTAGAACTACTAGAATGAAAGTAAGGATTTCCTTTAAATTGGACCAATTAAAAGAAACTGATCGCTGTGACCTAGCACTAAAACATTGACAGATATCAATGAATGAAAATTTTAAGATGTTTATTAGTTTGAAATTTAAAATTAGAAAAAGATATACAGAATGGAACTCTTGATATCCTCATGAGCAGCAGAGTTTCGTAATGTATAGCTAAAACTTTACCTGCCCGCCGAAATTATAGATCAAAACTTTCGTGTCTTCCCCAATTCCAAGCTCTTTCCTGACCTGATCAAAAGTGCAAACAATTATAAATACAATATGAAAGGTAACTCATACATGCTGAACACCTTTATTAGCAACGCACCTCAGACCGGGATCTGCGTAATCTCCGTACAATAAGAGGTGCGTCAACAGCATCTCGAAACGCAGGCACTGCATAGTTTGAAAATGAGAATTTGTTTCGTAATATTTCAACTAAAACATTAAGTAACACATGAGCAATGCTTGAACAATAACTCAAAAAAATAGCCCTTTTGTGCTTATGAAACTACCAAAATTTCGAACTAGTATGGAAATTAAGAGAACATAACAATTCAATGTGTGTGTGAGGGTATGATTTTTGTAAAATGAAAATAAAATTGTGGGGCTACCATACTTGGGCAGTATCCCGGGAGACGTATGACAAAGTCGCAACAAGAATAATCTTCAGAAATCTGCAAAGATTTTAGTAAAAAAGACGGAAAAAAAGGATTTTCAAGTTCTTATATTGTAGGAAGAAAAAAGCCCTCCAACAGGAGGTATATATTGAAGTGTACATATAGTTAACAGAAGTGATGAGCCTAACTTGCAATCAGCTTCCTATTTGCTGAAAGTCATTTGGCAAAGAAAATATCAAAAAATTTATTTTCCAATGCCAGTACAAGCTTGAGTAATTGGACCGACATTACACTGTACTAGGGTATTACAACTAAGACCGAATGGACTACATTTTCTGCATTTTCTTCTCAGTCTCGACCACTGTTGTTCCATCAAATATCATTGCCAAACATGTTAGCATAATGTAACACCAAATTTGGCATGAAGTTGAGTAAATGCATCAATCTTCAAACAAACATTCTCTGTTATCTCCTACGACTGTTTAAATTTGGAGGACAGTAGTGATAGTGATGGAAATAATCATTACTTACCTGCCAAATGACAGAGTGACTGGCGCGTCCAGCCAGCATAACATATTCGGCATAGATGAAATCCCAACTAAAAGAAATACAAAGTCATAATAGTACGTAATATTTGGAATTGAGAAGCCATTCATCCAAATTACATAAAGATTTTATAAAACTGATGCGCATTAACTTCATAATTGTTTAGATCAAATCCAGGATTATATGATGTAACTTTGTATTCCTAGTTGCATAAGAAAGACACTTTGCATTCATTATGATACCCAAGCAGATCTGCAAGGAACTTTTAAAAGCAAATAATCGAAAAATAAATATTTACTTCTTCGATCGTCTTAATGCCGCTGCCAAGGCACCCTCCAACTTGGTAATTTTTCAAATTGCTGGAAGCTATTTTTAGTAAATAGGTTTAACTTATCGCATAAATATCCAGTAAGTGTTAGAAATATGAAATCGAGGATTTTTTCCAAGTCTTTTTACATTATTTCTTTCTCTGATGTTTCTCCACAATGACGTACATTTCATTTTCATGTAACCAGATCTCATGTTATGTTACCAGAGACAGCATTGACATCATTTTGTAGCTCTATCATAATTCATGTTCACTCTTGGTCCAAAGTAACTTGGTGACAGAGAGGACCTCCGATGAAAACCACTATGAACTCTACATAAAATTGTAAAGATATCTGGAATGGTTAGCTCATCATAGAATATGTGACCATATAACTGGAGAACCAAAAATACTCATTGGTAATATGAGATTTGATTCAAAGAAATCTTCAATAATAAAGTCATGCATGACTCTAAAGAATGCAAAACAATTTCGAGAGGCAATTACACATAACATGTTAGAGAGCCGCCGCAGCAGTCGACTTGGCGAGTATTCACATGAGGTCCACGACGGATTGCAGATTGTGGATCATAGATTGGAATTGTTTATTTCCTTATTAACTCTTATTTGATTATTTACTCATTGAGTCAGGATTAGGATTAGTTGAGTCTTTATTTTATTTCCTTATTGATTTCCTTGTTTCCTGGTTGGATTGAGAGTCGCGTAGGTTATTTAAAGGTTGAGTCATCAGATATTTGATTATCGGTTTTTCTGGGAGTCATTGTAACGGTGGGTGTCGTTGGCCTCATTGAGGTTTTGTTGAGTTATTAATAAAATTTCTTCGTTTATCGCTTTTCGTTCTATCAATTTGGTGCGGTGAGCGTGGAGACGGTGATGACGAGAAGCGACACGGATCGCCTGGATCAATTGAAGAGAGCAATGGAAGGGATGGTCGAATCCATGCAAGCCTTGGAAACAAAGCAGGAGGCATGGATGACTAGAATGGAAGCTTTAATCACAAAGACTAATGGAGGGGGATCAGCTGCGAATCACGAAGGCGGTTTCAGACTCTCTAACTCCGAGAACTTTGCGTCAAATCGCACGCCAGTGACGGAGGAGGCGCTGGCATACACGCATGACCCGAACATGGAGTTACCCAGTTTCGACGGAACAGACGCGAGAGCATGGCTCGCTAGAGCTAAGCAGTACTTCTTGGTGCACGGAACTCCAGCAAATCAACGGATTAAATTCGCAATGATTGCCATGACAGGCACGACCATGTTGTGGTACTAGTTACTTCAGCGTCAGATTCCCGGAATTAATTGGGCTACATTCACGGATGAACTACTGATTCGCTTTGGGGAAGCATCGGTTCTCAACATCTATGAGTCGCTAACATCAAACACACGGGAATGCTAGAGGAGTATATCATGACATTCGAGAACCAGGTGGCCCAATTCCGAATTTTTTAGATATTCATTACCAAGGGTTTTTCTTGAGCGGCCTCAAGAAAGAGTTACGAGCCCAGATTCAGGATACGGCTGTCAAGGATTACTCCACGACCGTGCAGATGGCGAGGAAATCAGATACGGTAGCGAACCCTACACCCACCGCGCCA
>AYJT01105265.1:0-13992 GCA_001278415.1 Ocimum tenuiflorum
AAATTTAGGACTGGAGTTTTATTTTCATAGACAAAATAATGCCATTTGGCACTGTCGCCAAAGGACTCCACGAGTGCGCGGAGAGCATGTCATGTCTCGAGTTTTTACTATTTTATATTTAATATTTATTTTTATTTTTTATGGTTTAATTTAATTTTGTGGTAATTATGAGATTTTGTTATATCTAGATGAGATATATATTAACTATTACAATATAATTACAATAAGTAATTTTTGAAAGTGAATAATTAGCAATTACTTGAAAAAAAATATATAAGCTTACCTGGATCTAATAAAAATACATAATGTTCATAAAACTAAACCACATCATAAAAAAAAGTTAAAATTGAAAACAAAATTCAATATAAAATCATAGAAACTAATTTGTGTAGTTTAAAATAGTTTAGGCATTTATTTAGAGGTTGTACCCGAGCCTTTTTGGAGGCGTAAAGGAGGAAGAGGAAGATGTAGGCAGTCTCAATGACACAGCCGAAAAGATTGATGGAGATGAGAAGAATCGCGTTTGTTTTGATGAACGCGTAATACATCCACAGCATCGAAGAGAAGAGCGCCACCGCATACGGCAGCGAGTCGAATCCCATCGTCGATTTCTCCTTGTATATTCGAATGAATGTTGGCCTGCAATTGTTTTATTTTATTTAATCAACAACAGAACACTCCGATTTTCGCAGATCATTAAAAAAAAGGAAAGAAGAAGAAGAAGAAGATAAAGAAGAGAATTACTTACATTGGAGCCAGGTACACCAAAACTGAAATAATGTTGCCTGCAAACCAACATTACATATTTATATTTATGCAAATAAAACAAAGAAGAGACTGAATCGCATGACTCCTAATTTCTCTTGCTAGCTAGTTCACCAAATTATAAACCAACTTTACCACCACATACATATACAGATAACTACTTAACCCAAAACAAACCCCTAATTTTATCATCCATAGTTTAATTAATGTGGAATATGAGAATTGATTTGATTACCTAAGATACCGAATATGGTGGCCAAGAGAGCCATGCCTGAAGAGAAAAAGAGGATGAAATGGAGATGCAGCAGCAAACAAGGGCAAGGGCGTCTGTCTAATTAATCAGAAACCACCAGCTGAGGCAGTTTGCTGATTGCAGAGGTAGCTACTTCATGCACAATTAACACTGATAATATTAATGGCAGACACCACACACACATATATATAGAGATAGAGAGAGAAAATGAGAGAGAGAGAGAGAGTGCATGGAATGGAATGGGATTCATATTTGTTGCATGACGTGGAAAATATTAGTAGGTGGCGTACGATAAAATCACTCACCAAACTGCCTCACGTGCCTTTGCCATCGCCTGCTCACGTGACTTTACCCCCCTCCATTTTTCAGTTGAGACACCTCATTCCTACGTATATACACCTCGGATACATACACATCTATACTTCATTTTTGCTATACACTTCTGTTCAACAAATATCTTTCATTTCTTTCGGTTACAGATGTTTTCCAATTCGAACTCCAGCATTGAAATGTGGTTTAGTTCTCGCTCGGAAAAATCAATTCTCAATCTAGGATCCAAGAGTGCCCGAGTTATCAATCTTTGGGGTCTTGAATTGAGAATTTTGGAAATATTTCAGATTTTGAATTGAGAATTTTGAAATTTTTTATGACCTGTGTTGATAATTCATCTTTCAGGTCTTGAATTGAGAATTAAACCATGAGTTTGTATCTGAATTGGCAATACTTTTTTTTTTTTAAACAAAAGAACCAATCCATATGTTATTATAAATCACGAAATGTTACACCACTCAACCGTGAGGATAACTATTGTTCCAATAAGTAAATTCGGAAAAATTAACACTAAACTAAGCTGAGTCATGAACAATCATGATAGCCTCTCGAAACATATAATTAAAATCAGTAATAGAAAAACTCTTCACCTCATATAATTGCTTTGAGAATTCTATGGCGATTCTCCTTATTTTAGTTTAATGAAAATGCCTTGTAAATTTTAACCGTCCAAATATTTGAAATTAATAATTAAGATGAGTTCATTTCTCACATGATCATTTCTGCTGGTGAATCGAATAGTTAATTAGTAATTACTTACGAAATTAATTATCACAAGCGCTACCTAACCAACTATCTATGCCTTTGCACTATAGATAATTAATTAACCATTCACATCCCTTAATAGATGTGAATAATTACGTAGCCGGCATAATCACCAGTGTAAATTTACACACTCACGTACACGCACAATCCTCGTGGCACATTATAAATAGTTTAGGACGAACTACAATTTTGATTTCTTCTCTCATTCTTTCGGAATTAGATCCACCTCCCCTAGTCTCCAATAATGCTCCATTTTTTCTAATTATTTTTTAAATTCCTAATTTTAATATTTTTTTATGATTGAGATTTCTTATATTATTTGATAAGGTTAATTTATAAGTTCGACGTATGGTTGATTCCACCTAAAAAGGGTATATAATAATTTTTGGACCTATTTTCAGTTGTTAATAAATATTGATTATTAAAGTTGATTAATTTACTATCAAGATTTATGATTTTTTTTTAAATTCAAAATTTTGCATATGTAATGTACATTATATGGTGTCTTTATCAATAAGTTTTTTTTTCCAGAATAAATATTATTAAAATTAATAAATTTAATAGAGGAGTATGAAATAGAGTATAATTTCCTCATTATTTCAGCATGAATTTTTATGAACTAGCAATTAATTTATATTCGTTTTATTTTGGTAACTATCGTCTAGCTGAATCATTTGTCATTTAAGAAAAAAAGAAAAGAAAATGAGACCATCAATTCATACATCAATCATTAATTTCTATCCCTCGTCGTCGGTATTGAAAGAAAATTAAAAATCTCAAATAGTAAACATTTTTTTTCGATTATGAATAGTGCACAATTTAATTCTCACATCTCAGCTGTAATTCCTAGGTAGTAATAAAAATACATGTTTTTATGTTTACGATTTTTAGATTACACGAATCCTAGAGTTGTTCTCAAATTAATGATGTGGCAACTCTCAACCACTAATTCATTTCTTAGAAATGACATGTGGCTACTCTAGTCTAGTCAGTACATGCTAGCATTATTCACCAAAAAATTCTTTTTTTATGTTGGGAAAAAAGAGTCAAAAGAATTAAATATAATTTTGTAAATATTAGTCTCTTTCCCAAAAATTAACAAATGTAACGATATTAATTGCAATGTACCATTAAAATTTATTCTTTTTTCAAACAAAAATCATCCACGGATTCAAACATGTTCACAACCACTCTTATAAACATACATAATATAAACATACATAATATAAGCATATTAACTTAAAACCTTACAAGAATTTATACTGCAACATTTAATTAAATTATAATTATTACCTAGTCCAATGCACGTCATGTATATAGGTGAATGGGAATAATTCTACTTGTATGAATACAAACATAATTTGTATTGGATATTTATGCAGTCTCTTGTGATGGGAATGTGATATATTTATAAAACTGACAAAAATTTGTATTAGACGGCCTAAATGATTTAGACTGATCTAAATGGTTCAGTTTCACAAATTCAAATTCTTACCCACTCTGAATCTTAAATTCAAATTCATACTCTTTCTTAATTCTAAACCGTAACTCACTTAAATGATTAGCCCCTGACGGGACCTCCTCTATTAAATTTGAATAATTAAAAAGAAAGATACTACGTATGGTCACGTGTAATGCCGATGTATATAATTGTGGGCTTGCTCCATAAAGTAGTTTGCAGTTCACGTGAGAGAGCCCCTTTATTCCACACTGTTCAAAATGCAACTCTTTTTTTTTTTTTCAAATTATATTATTATTATATTTTTTGGCACAAAACACGCCCCCCTCAATTCATCATCAAAATCTCCCTCATTTTTGTTTGATGATTTCAATGCACTTTGCTTAATTTCTTAATAATTTTCTAACCACTTTAAATAACCTTCGATGATTATATTGATATCAAAGTAGAAACGAAATCGTTGTCGTCTTCCATCTTAATTTCCCTACCATCACCATTTTATATTTTTCCTTGATTTAATGGTGGTGGAACCCAAACCCAATTGATTGAGTTGTAACGTATTCGGTTATTTTTTTCCTTTCTCCATTTTAATTTAATTTATTGCTCAATGATGTCTTATATTCGAGTTGTAACGTATCGAGAAACGTGACGACATAAAAGAATGGCATATATACACACACGCGCGCTCAATTTCCTTTTTCCTCCTTGATTTCTTGCAATTGGAACGGTTACGTATTGAAAAATTAGTGACATAAATGTGGTCTCAAAAATATATTTAATTACATATAATACTCTTATTTCTTTTGTTTCTTGTGGTGGGAGTTGGGATGTATAATGTATATTAGTTTTACGCACACATTACATAGATACGTAAGCGACATTTAAAGCCAAGCAACTTTATACGTAAGCCACTTCATTTATTATTATTTATTTATTAAAAGATATTTTCAACCGCTAGTTATACACATGCGATCAATCTAAATATATTGGTGGATTTAAACTCACATTTTTTTCATACATACATCCATCATTGGGAGGGGGCTACTAATCCAAATCCTTCTTTAGTACTAAGTTGTGTTTAAGTTTGTTGTTCTTGTTCTATCAGATGCCCAGCTAATGTGTCAATAAATTAGATGTATATAATAATTTAAAGTATTATCCTCTCAAAAAAAATTAAAAGTTTCCCCACAACCAATATTATATTGACACATCAATCATTGACACATTATCTCGTACTAAAAGTGGGCATTTGAGCGTTTCCGCTCGTCCTATTCCTCTATTACATTTTACATGTTCAAATTTGAGTTTTATTTTTAATTCTTTCAATATTTTTTTCAAACTCTAATTTCTCCTCCTTTATTTTAATTTTTACTACGAAAAATAAAATGAAGAAATATACCCGACAAGTATAATAATTAGAAAAATCACAGCGAAGCACAAAGCGGAAACCAATGATCCGAAGTGCACCTGTCTTCCATTGTTACGGCGTTAAACTAAAATTAAATGATTCCAATTCAATTAGTGAATGGAAGAGATTAATAAACCGTGCAACACTCTTCATCCATAATTTATTACTTGACCACATTGTTTATGATATGTGGTGTGTCTGAACTAATCTTGCGGCACACGTGAATCATATATTAATTTAATAAAATTTTAAATGTTTATTAGGTAATAAATAATGATAGATCTTATTCATCCATTTTTCATATCTGAAGGTTGTTATCCAACAAATTTAGAATTGTGCATAATATTATAACTATATATGCATTAAGATTATGCATTTTTGTAAAAAAATCTTGTCCATTGGTCAAAAGATTTGGACGATTGTAATCTATTATTATTTATCACTTATCACCACCCTTATTTAATATATATAAGTATTTGTCTGAATTGCTACAGACACTATTTCGTTTTTCAGTGTAAGAGAATATAAGATTTAGAATTAAGGCTTTAATTTTTCTAAAAGTGGTGTTCGTAATAGAAAGTAGATATTTTGTAGAGAAGCAAGGCAGTAAAGGAGGATGAGGATTTGCGTTGTCAGTGTCAAGCAAATAATTGTGGGGGTGGTGACGCAAGATGAAGACTGAATGATTGAAAATTGTCAAAATCGGAGCAATCATTTGGTTGTAAGATTAACATCCGATGATATGAAGCAAATGATTGCATATTTATGTGTTCATGATATTTGGGGAGTGTATGTATATATGTGGTCATAATTCAACACAATATAATCATACATACATTGTATGGGTTATTGGACATTTGGCCTCATCAATATTCATTTGAATCCCAAAGATCAAATACCACCAAATATATACGTGAATTCTAAGCAATTAGTGCGTGTGTGTGTGTGGCTGAAATAATTCATCAAATATTGAGCACTCTCGTGTCGCCAACGTTGCAATATAACACAGGAACTTGAAACTGATCCACTCCACAATCATAAGGCTATTGGAATGAAATCGTATCGATTGATACAGAAGAAAGAAGAAAAGGTTTTGCACATTTGGGAAAAATCGAAGGTTTTACATATATCGCATTTTTTTTAATTAAAACAATAGGGTTTATTGAGTAACCTTTCGTTCAATAAAGAATGGTGTGAGAATGAATATTAAATCAAAATGAATTAGAAGACTCGCTCAACTAATATAAAATGGCAATTTGAGTTAGCATTCTGCCACTATAGATTATATATTTGTCATCTCCACTTATTCACATTTTATAGCTAAATAAATAAATATTAAATTATATGAGAGAACGTAATAATTAATAGCAACCACATAAAAATATTTTGTAATAAACTTGTTAATTAACTAATTTACACTTCATATATTAGTTACATTTAATGTACGTGTTTTTGGAAAGAAACTTGAGAAAATTATTTTAATATATAGATAAATAGATAGATTTTGTAAATATTCATAGCTTGTATTATTTTCACAACTTCTCTCATAATTTTCAATAAGTATGGGCATTTGCACTTTCAATTACGAATAATAAGGATAAAGGAGGAACATATCTTGTTTAGGATGGGGTAACCCACAATCACAACCAACGTATGCACATTGAATAAATCCTTCTTCTGCATACTAGCTTACAAACCACCACGTATGAAAGACCACATTAAACTAATCATGTGCCAACATGTTAGATTTACAGAGACATTAAAGCTAATGAGATTAAATTAAGATGAGTGGAGTTGGTAATAATCCGAATTCCGTACTAATAAATCAAATGAGAAATGATTACTTGCAATATCACTCATCATATATGATCCAAGTATGATCCTAATTATAATTTGAATTTGAAGGGGAACTCACTCTAATTATTGCATGTCAATTTTATCACCCTTGAGTTGACTGCAAAGCTTTTCATTACAAATTTGGAGACCAACAATGACAATCTTTCTGTCCAAGCTAAAGCTGTGCATTTTGAACCAAGTTATTTATAGTTGTTTGCGACACACTAGTAATAAAATTAGCAAATTTGTTGGCATAAATTAAGGTCCACGATTACATTTTGTTAGGGCATTCCTACGTCTCAACTTCTTATGCTGATTCATGTATATTCTGTTATTTATTTTTATCTAAAAAAAACAAAAAAAAAAAGAAAGAAAGAGCTAGAGACTACTGGTGTAGTCCTGGTGATCAATAATGTACCATCAACATTTGATATTCAGACCATTTCTTACTTAGAATTATAGGACATCGACAAAATAAATAATTTTTATACATTATTACTCTTAAATTATAAATCTTACTTGGAAATAGAGATAGTGGAATATTGAACTCGAGGACTCTTTTGATTGTTGAGCATACGGTGCAGGTAATAAAACTTAACTTTGGTGTACGATAATGTTCTATATTATTATATGTACACTTATATATAAGTTACAATAATATTCTATACTAGTACTCTATCCGTGCGTTGCATGGAAACATTTACACATAAGAAAAGGAACTTATATATTTATATTTCTGCCCAAACAATTTTAGAAATATTTTTATTTTACATGTATTAATCAAAAATTTATAATAATTAAAAATACATGTTACATACGAATATAAAACGAAATTTTAATAAAAAGAATTCTAAATAATATTAATTACAAATAGTTGAAATCTCAGCACCAGCAACATCTTATTAATTTATGAGGACAACTGAAAATCAAGAAACTATTAGACGATTCTTCTTTCCCCGTCAAAAATGCCATGATAGACAACATAATCATATCGAACTTGAGCAAATCATGGGTAAATAGAAATTGTTCTGCAGCCAAAGTCCCATGTCTATAAAGTTTGACAAACTAATATATCAGTTCAATGTCTAACAGAGAATTCAAACAAAATACATGTGTTGATCTTGTAATTCCAAACCCACCTTGTTTTAACTCTTTTGCTGGAGCAGTCAAAACGCATTAAAAGGAAAACGATTAGAGAAATTTGGACGCCCCATTTGCATGCTCAGATTCTTCAAATCATCAACGTTGTTTGTTGAATGAATTGTGTTATCAGCTCATGTCTGTTTTAGTCGACATATTCAATAACAGCAACCATCTCAACTCTCACTCAAGAAGCAAGAAGAAAACAAAAGCAAAGCTGACTCAGCCTCCACACAAGCAAGAAGAGACCGTTGACCACGACACATGTGAAGAGGAGTACTTTGTTCCTGATGCACTACAGATTAAATTACTCAAGACCAAGATCAACAGCTAGTATTTTGTTGTATTAGCTGCTGTAAGGAGAAACAATTAATGCAGCTGCAGAATTAGTTAAAGTAGGAAATTGTTTTTGTTTTATGTTAGATAGTTTGATCCTATATGTAGAAACATGGCCTATATATAGGTAACGTCTGTTGTAATGTTTTGCATTGAAATGAAATGTCAAAACTTCCTTTGATGTTTGTGTTCATGGCTAAACTGCAGTTTGCAAACATATTTTTATGATGGTATCAGAGCAGGTTTTGATACTTGTCTCTGTTACTCTTCCTCCTCTTATCTTATTTTTTTTAAATCTGTGCTCAAATGGAGACTCCACCTAACGGATTGAGCTCCACAATATCAACCTCTCCTATTTTACCTCAAAACCATCCCATTTCGACAAAACTCAATGAAAGTAATTACTTGATTTGGAAACAGCAGATTTTAGCCACCTTAACAGGATATGGCCTAGAGAAATTTTTTCAAGGCAAAGATTCACCTCCAAAAGAGTGGCTCTATGAAGAAAATGGAACTGGAAAGAAACCAAATCCCGAGTTCCAAACATGGATGCGGCAAGACCAGCTCCTTTCTGTGTGGATTCAATCCTCTCTTTCAGAAAGCATCATGATTATGATAGTTAGACTCACACTACAACAGATATTTGGAAGGCACTAGAAGCAAATTTTGCGAGCCAGTCACGAGCAAAACTGATGCACTACAAACTGCAATTGCAGACCCTCAGGAAGGATGGGTTGTCCATGCGAGAATATTTAAGCAAAGTTAAAATGAGTTGCGATTTGCTTGGATCTGCAGGGCACAAAGTTGCTGAAGAAGACCAAATTCTTCACATCCTTTCTGGCTTGGGGAGCGAGTACGATTCAGTGATGGTAAACATCACTTCAAGAATAGAGCCAATCACTTTGGCAGATCTACACTCATTATTACTCAGCTTTGAATCCAGATTGGAATCTGCAACGTCACTCTCCGTCAACGATGAATGATCTCAACCCACAGCAAATTTGGTTTTCCAAAATTCTGGGCAAAGAACAAGAAATAATGTCAACGTAGCTGGTCGCGGACGAGGCTTCAACATGGGGAATCTGTTTATTGGTGGAAGGACCCAAAGAGGAGGTTACAGGGGCAGAGGTCGCTTTCAAGGTGGTCGAACATTCTGCCAACTTTGTAGGAAGCCTAATCATACTGCTGAAAAGTGTTGGCACCGGTTCGATCAAAACTTTGGTTCTCCAAACACACAAGCTCAGCAGCAGAACAACTTTCAAGGAGGCGGGCTACCACCTAATCTCAACATGACTCAACTTCCAGCTCTGCAGACACTGTCTTATGCCTCCTCAGAGATTGGTTATGATAGTTCTTGGTATCCAGATTCAGGGGCAACATACCACATCTCCAATGACTTATCTAACTTGAACTCAATTTCTGAGTACGGTGGAATCAACAGATTGCATCTCGATAATGGCCAAGGGGTGGACATCTCTCATGTTGGTAAGGCCTTCTTTAAATCTCATCATCATTCTAGACCTTTTGTCCTAAATAACTTGCTTCATGTTCCTACCATCACCAAAAATCTGCTTAGTGTTTCTCAATTTTGTAAAGACAACAATGTGTTCTTTGAGTTTCACCCAACCTTCTGTCTTGTTAAGGATCAATTCACCAAGGACATCCTCCTCAAGGGCACTCTTAGAGATGGACTCTACCATTTTCCTCTCTAAAAGTCTGCTATTTTGTCCAAGTCAGAAGCACCAACTGAAGTCAACTCTCTTAGTTTTCCTCAAGGCAGTAGCTGCCAACGTAGTGTTTTGAATTCTAGTATTGTTTCTAGTGTTTTTTCTACTACTTTAGGAATATGTAGCCTAGATGTGTGGCACAGGAGACTTGGCCATTGTACCTTTGATATTGTTGAAAGGGCTCTCAAAGATTGTAATATCTCTTTTAATCCAAGGGAAAATACTTATTTGTCCCAAGCTTATAATCTTGCTAAGATGCATAGACTTCCATATTCACCTTCCTCCACTGAATATAACTCACCCTTAGCTCTCATTCATACTGATTTATGGGGGCCTGCTCCCATTGTTTCCACTAATACTCATTCTTATTACGTGAGTTTTATTGATCATTATACCCGATTTACTTGGATTTACTTGTTGAAAACCAAAGATGAAGTGCATACAGCTTTTGTTGCCTTCAAAATGATGGTGGAAAATCAATTAAATTCCAAGATTAAAACGGTTCAGTCTGATGGAGGGGGAGAGTACAAAAGTCTAATACCTTTCTTTCAACAATGCGGCATAATTCATAGGATTTCTTGTCCTTATACTCCACAACAAAATGGACTTGCTGAGAGAAAATATAGGCACTTGGTTGAAATGGGACTTGCTCTTCTTTTCCAGTCCAGCACTCCTCTTAAATATTAGGAAGATGCTTTTATCACTGCAGCCTACATCATTAATAGGACACCATCCAAAGTTCTAAAATATAAAACACCTCTACAGTTACTGTATAAACAGAAACCGGACTTTACTACCTTTAGAATTTTTGGATGTTTGTGTTTTCCTTACTTAAGACCTTATAATGCTCATAAGCTTCTACCTAGATCAGCTGCTGGGGTTTTTCTTGGTTATAGCTCAAAATACAAAGGATATAAAGTGTTATTGCCCGATGGAAAAATAATTGTATCTCGTGATGTAGTCTTTGATGAACATGTCTTCCCTTTTTCCATGCAACACGCACAGTCCACTTCGTCTTGTTCATCTCCTCTTCCCTTTCTAAGACTACCTCCTACTCCTCCACATTTTACCTCTCCCAGCGTAGTGTCAGATCTAAGAGTGCCCTCCTCATTTTCATCTCCATCTTCTGTGTCATCTTCATCAAACTCCACTCATGCTCATTCTGATACACATACTTCACCTCACTTGCCCTCACCTCAAAACATCCCCTCAAATTCTTCTCCAAATACTTCAACTCCTACCACTTCTTGCACTCCAATTCCTCATCCTACACAGCATTCCATGATAACTCGTTCAAAGGCGGGGATTTTCAAACCGAAGCCATTACTTTATGCTCTGTTGTATGAAAGGTTCGAATTTGTCGAGCCTAAGACTGTCTTGGAAGCACTCTCTAGCCCAATTTGGAGGAAAACAATGACAGCTGAGCTGCGAGCACTCTACAGAAACAAAACTTGGATACTAATTTCACTCCCTTCCAATAAAAACATTGTGGGCTGCAAATGGATATTCAAAATAAAACGACATGCTGATGGGAGCATTTCGAGATATAAAGCACGTCTGGTTGCTCAAGGCTATCCTCAAGAACCCGACTTTGACTTCACTGAAACTTTTAGTCCTGTAGTAAAGCCTACTACAATCAGAATTGCGCTCGCTATATCGGTTGCTGCTGGCTAGCCAGTTTTACACTCGGATGTTGATAATGCTTCTTGAATGGTACTCTTACAGAAGAGATATACATGTGTCAACCATCGGGCTTTGAAATCAAATCAGATTCTCCTCAAGTTTGCAGATTGTGGAAAGCTCTTTATGGTCTTAAATGGGCCTCATGATCCTGGTTTCTCACTGTGAAATCTGTATTGCTTAATCTGGGATTTTGTCAATCCAAGGCCGACAACTCGTTGTTCTTCATTAATTCTGCAGGAGATACCATCTTCTTGTTAATTTATGTCGATGATATCTTGGTCACCGGAAATTCGATGAAGAAAATTCAGTTGTTGATCAGTAAGCTTGAAACTCATTTTTCTCTTAAGAATTTGGGTGAAGTTCATCACTTTCTTGGTATTGAAATTACTCACAGCTCTCAAGGATTTCAACTAAATCAAGGATCATACATCAAGGACATTCTCACGAAGGTAAATATGGGCAATGCTAATGGTTGTCCAACACCAATGGTCTCATCCCTTCAAGTCTCCAAGCATGAAGGTAACCCCACAGTGGAAGGGAAGTTGTACAGAAGCATTGTTGGTGCTTTGCAATACGTTACCATATCGAGACCCGAAATATCCTTCAGTGTGAATAGAGTCAGTCAGTTCACGTCTTCTCCTCTCGATACTCATTGGAGAGTTGTAAAGCGCATCTTGCGATATCTAGCAGGTTCTATTGATCGTGGTTTGCATATTGCTCCTTCTATGAGTTTAGATCTTGTTGGTTTTTCAGACTCCGATTGGGGTGCTGATATTGATGATAGAAGGTCCATCACTGGTTATTGTGTTTATCTTGGTGGTAGCTTAGTGTCTTGGTGTTCAAAGAAACAATCTGTGGTTTCACGAGCAAGTACCGAAGCTGAGTACAGAAGTCTTGCACATACGATTGCTGAAGTTATGTGGATCCAATCTTTACTTTCTGAATTGAAGATGAAATCCGGTAAGCCTCCCGTGATTTGGGTTGATAATATGAGTGCTATATCTTTAGCATCTAATCCAGTTCTACATCTCGAACTACGCACATTGAACTTGATATTCATTTTGTCAGAGAGTAGGTAGCAGCAGGTGCAATTCAAGTTCTCCATGTTCCTTCTCAAGATCAGGCAGCCGACATATTGACCAAACCATTGAGCTTTCAATTTTTCTCTCGGTTGCGAAATAAGCTAGGAGTTGTCTCTCTCACCTCGCTCGAATTGAGGGGGATGTTAGTCGACATATTCAACAACAACAACCATCTCAACTCTCACTCAAGAAGCAAGAAGAAAACAAAAGCAAAGCTGACTTAGCCTCCACACAAGCAAGAAGAGACCGTTGACCACGGCACATGTGAAGAGGAGTACGTTGTTCCTGATGCACTACAGATTAAAGTACTCAAGACCAACAGCTAGTATTTTGTTGTATTAGCTACTGTAAGGAGAACCAATTAATGCAGCTGCAGAATTAGTTAAAGTAGGAAATTGCTTTTGTTTTATGTTAGATAGTTTGATCCTATATGTAGAAACATGGCCTATATATAGGTAACGTCTGTTGTCATGTTTTGCATTGAAATGAAATGTCAAACTTCCTTTGATGTCTGTGTTCATGGCTAAACTGCAGTTTGCAAACATTATTTTATCAGTCTGGCCACTTTCAAGTGAACTGTTGTGTAATTGTAGTATGTAGATTAACTACTCCCATCTAGATTCAAGAGGTATAATCTTATCTGCACAAAAAACTAAAATGTAACTCTTTTTAAGTCTGAACAAAGGAAATACAGTAAAGACAAAAAACTACCTGGTAAGATGATATATTTCCATAGTTTGTGGCTCTTTTACATGCTTGTTTGTTCTGCTATGTAAAGCATAAACTCTCCATATGAGTCGGATGTTTGCACCACATTGAGAACACTTGCAATGAGAGAAGCAGTTTGCTGCATAGGGTTTTGGACACACTTATGGAGTTTTACATAATCATTATTGCAAGAAACATGTGTTATATTAATATAGGTCCAAGACCTATACATCTAAGAGAAAATCATATAAGAACGTCTAAAACTAAAGGCTGAAAAAAAAATGAAAATATGATCTAAAAGTCAAGTAAAGAAATACTATCTATTTCTTCATTCTTCTTGTTTTCTATCTGTTAATTTATATGGAAGTATACTGATACGATCCTCGCCACGGACAGAAGTTTGGATCGTAGCCCAAGACCGACGCGGAAACAAACAACGAATGGACACCAAAACAAAACGGACAATGATGGAACTCGTCACCTTTGAGTCACGACTTCTC
>AYJT01105326.1:0-11617 GCA_001278415.1 Ocimum tenuiflorum
TTAAAATTATTTTTTCACGTATCATATACCAAATTAAAACTGCTTTTATAATCTTTCAAACGATATCCATATTGAATATGTTTTCTTGCAAAAAAATTTTACGTTCACACAACACACACATACGATGACATAATTAATTGCATATGATAATGTAGTCCTTTGCATAGGTATATATGTTCTGTTGCATATTGCATACCATTATAAATTAATTACATAGTTAAAATTGTGTTGTATATGACATGTTATATATTTGCATCTGATTTGTATGAGTTTTTGCATATGAATATATGTTCTATTGTCAAGAGCTGAACGATTATTGTAAAATTACCAATATAACTATATATGCAATAGAAACTATGTACATATACAAGCTAGCAGAGATTAATCAAGGTCGTCAATCTGTATCATCCTACGATTGTGATGTGTGCTTAATTTGCATCTTATGGGCAATTTTCACTCTAACGAGACCCTATATATATATTTATATATATGGGAGTAATCAAATGTCAAAATTCCCTTAGCGTGTTAAATTTGAAAGAATCTCGGCCTTCCATTTCGTGGATCAAACGATCAAGTCTTAATAATTTTCGTTTAGCATAATACACCCAGGACATTCTCGAATTTTTTTGGGTAATTGTGGAAATATGTATAAGATTCATTTGTTCTATCTCCGCTTTCCTCTAAAATTCTTTAAAATTTTGAATAATCATAACTCACTCAATTCAAATTATCTTTTCGCATATCATATACCAAATTAAAGGTGATTTCACAAGCTTTCAAATAAATTCCATATTGGATATGGTCGCTCAATAAAAATCAGACAAAAAAATAATAAAATAGCTATAATGCGTAATTTATGTGATATAATGCAGTCTTTTTTAGTTTGATTTAATGCTCATTATTATCCCAAACGCTTGCATTACTTTGACACATTGTGCATTATAACTCACAAATATTGCATTATACGCCACAAATTTTTTATTATATACATAAGCAAATACATTATATTCAAACACATTGTGCATTATATTTACAAATTTGAGTATGATTCTCAAATAAAATTCACATTATATGCAAAAATATATTAAAAATCATTGTGCATTATATGCATAATCATATGTATTGTATTCAAATTCATTGTGCATTATAATCACAAATATATCATTATACCCTCATAATTCTGCATTATCGTTAAACATATTATGGATTATAATCACAGTGAGTTGTAAACTATTTTAAAACTCGAATTAGAGATTGTATATAGAGACTCAACTTGATATAATAAATATAATACATAATTCATCGAAATATAATACATAATTTTGTGTTTATAATAGAATAAATGTGAAAAGAATTATATATAAGCTAAAGACTAAATATGAAATGATAAGTATAATGCATGATATATGTAGTATAATACACAATATGTATGAAAATAATGCAGAATATTGTGGGTATAATGCAATTTGAAACTGGAAATGCCGTTAGATATGTAAAAGTGTGAAATATCATTTTACCCTTCAATGCACAAGAACAGACCTATAATGCAATACGAGATTTTTTAAAACTAGACTATAGATCGTGATAAATAAAGGGTCCAAATTCTTTAACACCAAATCAACACAGCACATACACACACACGTATATATATAGGGTTGCACTATGGTGCAAACCCTATATTTAAAAGAGAACTAAGTTCCAATCTCATCCGTCCGATCTTGAGATCTACTATCATGATGATTTGCAAATTCAAAAAAACTCGCTACATTCTACATAAAAGTGACCATATTGAATGGTAAAATTGGAAACAAAATCTCACAGAACTATTGCACGCCCTATTTTTTGTCCCTGTCTCTTCTATTTTTCTCTCTCATTCATATTTCCCCAAAACTTTAAATAAACATAACTCAACTAATTTAATTATTTTTTTACGTGCCATACATCAAATTAGAGATAATTTTATTATCTTTCAAACAAAACCCTAAATGGATATGTTCACGTGAAGAAAAATACACGAAAAATACAAACTGATGATTTTGTCATAATACAATGTAGTATGTAATTTTTTGTCAATTTTTTAATGCAGTATATATAGATATATAATGTAGTATATGGGTATATAAAACATATTTTGTACACGAAAAATATTGTATCTTAATTCATTCGATTTTTTCGAGCAAACATATCCAATATAGATTTCGTTTGAAACCTCGTGAAATTAACTTTAATTTGGTGTATGATATGCGTAAAAAGAATTTAATTTGAGTGAGTAATTATCATTTAAAGTTTTAAGCAAATTTTATAGGAGAGGGGAGAGAGAAAAAATGAATCTTACCCATAATTAACATTAAAAATATAATTAATGAACAAGCTCATATACGAATAATGAAGTACGTATATAGTAGTACAATAAAATAGATATGTTGTTGTAATGAAGTAGGTATACGTGACAAAAATTACTTATATAACCCCAACCACCTTTTAATTGCTAATTTAATATGTACACGTGGCGTGATCCGATTCGTTCTTTGTTTAAGATGAGTGGCCACCATTACTATTATATAGGATTGCATTCATATAATAATCACTGCCCAGGAAAGAACTGAGAACTAATGGTGGTGATCCATCTCAAACAATGAACACACCGGATCGTGCCACTTGTACATATTAAATTTGCAATTAAACTGTGGTTGGGGTTATATAAGTAATTTTCGTTACGTATACCTACTTCATTACAACAACATATCTACTTCATTGTACTACTCTATACGTACTTCATTATTCGTATATGAACTTGTTCATTAATCATGTTTTTAATGTCAATTATGGATAAGATTCTTTTTTTCTCTCTCTGCATCTCTCACATAAAATTGCTTAAAACTTTCAACGATAATTACTGACTCAAATTAAATTATTTTTACTCGTACACCAAATTAAAGTTAATTTCATGAGCTCTCAAACAAAATTTGTATTGTATATCTTTGCTCGAAAACAATCGAATTAATTAGGATATAATTTTCATGTACAAAATATATTTTATAATTATTGTGTACAACATTGTATACCATACATACTACATTATATAACTACGTATACTACATTATATATCTATAAACTTTTCGATTTTCATTACATAAGTTATGCACTTCATTACATATATATTTATACTTCATTATATTATTATACATACTACATTGTATTATGACAAAATCACTAATTTGTGTTTTTCTTCACGTGAACATATGCAATAATGTTTCACTTAAAAGATAATAAAATCATCTTTAATTTGATATATAGCATGTGAAAAAATAATTTAAATCAATTGATTTATGTTTATCTAAAGTTTTGAGAAATTTTAGAAGAGAGAGAAAAATAGACAGAGAGAGGAAAAAGAACAAATTTTCGTTTATCCTATTTTACCCTTATGATGTAGTAATAAACATGTTATAATGTAGTGTGAATTGATAAGATTTTGGCCACGGATCTAAAATTTGGATGGATGAGATTTTATCTTAGTTTTTTCTTAGGAAGGGGTTTGCACCCTAGTGCAACCCTAATATGGCTAAGGATCGCAACCCTATTTACAAATTTTATATCATATGTCTAAAATACACTCAATCCTGGTTGGATCCATGTGATACTAGACTTTTGTGTACAATACTTCATACTTCAAACTCAACATAGTCCACAATTTATTAGTTGTAAAACAATTGGAATTTAATAAAATATAGTGTATTGCTAATGAAAAGAAGAGAGATAAATCAGAGAAAGTAATAAAGATCCTCCAATGAGAGAGGATTAGGATTCGAATCTCCACTCCCTATCTCCCAACTTAAACGGAAGAAAAAAAAAAAAAGGTTGTAGAAAGTGATAAAGAGTGAAGCGGGAAAAAATGAAAAAAGATTCAGGTTAAACGGTAAGGAGCTTTTCTTTGTCAAATTATTGAAATGTCTTTGCCTTTGACCCCAAGAACCACTGAACCTGATGATTTTCGTTAAAGTCATTAATTTGTTGTTTTGTTTTATTGTGTCGTAGATAAGTGTCTTAATAATTAATGATAATATTGATGTTTAATTTATGTACTAATTCGTGAAGGCATTGATTAGACCCCTAATTATTTTTGCCGTGGTAACTTTTTAAACTAGAGAAAATTCCAGTACCACCTAATGATTAAATAGTATTACTTACAAATTTTGCAGAGTAACGCAAAAACAATCCCGAAAGAGGATTAAAATCTCTATATTTTAAAAGGTGAATCTTGCGCTGCAGTTAATGCAATTTCAGATGTGTTTATATATGTTTTTGTTTATATTATATACATAATTTGTTGATATATAAAATGAAAAGAAACAATCGAACGATGCACTATGATATGTAGGAATTTAGTAGTGTTCATCTCAAGTCGCCACTGCTCCCTTCAAATTTCAAATAATAAATAAAATATCATATGCAAATTACAACAATAGAAAGACACAATGACGTCAGAGTTGTGAATATGGCTGTAATTTTTGGTACAACAAAGAAATTCGATATAAATTTTCACGATAATAACGGATTAATATTGAGGCTTAACAAATTCGTATCTTTTTTATGTTGATTCGATAAGAATATGAAAAATGTATTTTGTTCATATCAAATTCGTGTCCGATTGAATTATTCGTTAAATAGATCGTGTTTATGTCTCAAGAAATTAAAAAGCAACAATTTTTTCTTTTATTTATTAATTTCTAAATTTTTCTTAGTATATAAATATTGGAATAATATATAAAATGAATCCTTATGGTGTTTATCGAATTGGGATCTTAACAGATCATTATTGTATTTGTGTCGGATCCATATGCATTCGTGTTTTGGGGCTTAACAGATCATATCGTGTTCGAATCAAGTATATTCTTACCAGATCGTGTCTGTATCATGTTTAGTCTTAACATTTACAGGTCTACGATAACAACACGATACAGACGAATTGTAAACCCAAATTGCAAATGAGACTAGTGAATGGTTTATAATACCACATGATTTGTCAACGATAACGTAAAAAAATTAAAGAGTAGTAGTGAATGGTTGTTGGTTTATAAGTTTCAGTAATGTTTATGCCTTAGATTCAATTACTGAGAGCACACTACGAGTTTTAGCAGAAGATTTGTATCACATAGCAAAGAAGAATCAAGATCGTTAACGCTTTCTTTTTTGGATTGAATCTTACGATGGAAAGAGGTGAAAACCCTAAAAAAAAGGAGCAGTTCTCTTTTCTTTATAGGATGCCGTTGACTTAATCCTCAACAGTTATGATGAGGCATGTGGTGTTGAAAAGCGACAAAATTATCAACTGTATGTTATGTGTGGGCTGGCTAAACGCATACTCAATCATCCGCATCTAAAAACGAGTAAATTGTATTTTTAGTTATATAAAACACAGTTTTATTTCAATTTAATCACAATAATTTATTTCTAATTTCATACTTTTATGTTGATCCCACCGTTAATCATGTTTTACACATTTAATTTCAATAAATTTGTATTTTTTTTAATCTCGATTATGTAATTCATTCACGATAAAATAAGTCATATGCAATATAAAATCGAAAGTGAACTTATTGTAATCTGCATTCAATTTGTTTGGATTTAAATTGCAAAAATTCATTACTTACCGGACCAATATGCTAGTGAGACTAAAAGTTGATTTGATGTGTTGAAAACAAACTGGGATCAAGTCCCACGAGATCATAAACGTAATTCTCTCGTTTATAAACTATTCTAAAAAAATAGAAATCATATCTAACAAGGAATAAGTCGTAAGAATCCAGTTTGATCTAAGTGGTGCTACAGCCAACTAATCGACGAAAACAATGAAATTCTCACCATAGCGTTCTACTTAGATTGTTTAGGCGCTAGATCACGGTCTCCATTTGCCCGAGTAACGTTGAGCAAATTCTATAACCCTAATCTCGCATAATTTGCTCAGTTAGAAAAAACAAACATTAATAAGACACCAAAAAGAGCCAACTCTAACAAAAGTTAAAATCAATCGATCAAAACTGGATTGTGTACATAACAAAGACAAATGTGATCGATTAAAATCACATATTTTATTTAGTTGACATATTTAATCTAGATAAGATAAAGTAGTACCGTCACTATCAGAAGTTGGTTTTGCAATTTTGTTGGATTCTTGATTTTCACTTATCATACGCTCGCACAAAACCAAGAATGATTAATACACCAAATTGCTTCACAAATCATGTAGATACACAATAAGTGGGCCCCTCTCAATTTTAGAAAAGCATGCATCATTGAACAAAAGGGTCGAAGATTGATTAGTTAAAAAAGGGAAAATATTTAATTATATTCTAAACTATGTGTCTTTCCTAAAAAATAACGTAAACTATCCAAAATTTCATATAAATGTATAAACTATCATAAATTGTTCAAATATAGGATGGATTTATTTTTTCGGCGCCAAAAAATTGAGTCAATGTATTGCATTTAGAATTTATAGCGCGATCAAATGAAATTAATCTTGAACCTTTTTAAATACGGTCAGTTTTCCAATGCCAAAAATTAGAAATCGTCCTATATTTGAATAATTTTTTTATAGTTTATCCTATATTTGAATAGTTTTTTATAATAATAACATTTATATGAAATTTCAGATAGTTTATTATTTTTTTAAAAAAGATGCATGCTTTAGAATATAAATTGAATATTTTTTCTGAAAATTTGATAAAAAGAAAAACCAAAAGTCAATCAATTGTGATGCATTTATGATGTTGAGTTGGAAAGGGAAAAATGAGGGCATAAACTAAATTAAGTGATAATGTGGTAACTAAAAGGAGTGGATTTAAAGCTTAACAAGAGTGGGCAAGTCAAGATTGTCATGCTAGATATGCAAGATTTAGGTGCATCCCGATTTCATATATGCCTATATCATGACAAATTATTGATGTTCCACCCACACTTAGACAATGGACCTCGGATACCATACCATCCATATTGCATGAAATTGGCAGCTTTAAATTTTGCCTTTTTACTATATTTGTTGGTTGGTGGTCACTTCTTCCATTCTCTTTAAACTAATTTCCTGTGCAATACACACGGTATATTCCTTTCTAATTCGGATGCTTATTTGTTTTGTAAATTATGCTTGAAAAGTAGCAAGTATTAAAATTAAAAACCTAGAATATCTCAAAATTAGATCTTATTTGATCCTTTGATTCAAATTCATTTCAATTTTAAACTGGAGAATTTTTCTATTACAATGGCCACGAATCATATGGAGAAAAGATAGTATATAGGAAATATGAGCGAATTTGAGCCGCAAAGATCAGATAAGATATACAGTTGAAATATTTTATTTTTTAATTTTGATATTTGTTTGTTTTGTAAATAATGATAGAAAAATAACAAGCATTATTTAAAAACAAACAAGCATCAAAATTAAAAAAGAAAATACTATCTCAAAAAAATTAAAAAGGAAAATATTTCAACTATAGATCTTATGTGATCGTATAACTCAGATTCGTTCCTATTTGTTACAGGAGAATTTTTCTCATAGGATTCAAACCCTACATACTTTTGTATTTCAATAATGTTTTTGAACCTAAAAAATTTACCAAATATCAAAATAAAATTTTTGTGCAGACATGATTGTCGAGCTATATCAAACACAAGAACACAATCTGAAAACTTAGTGCAGTTCTTTTTTTTTTTCTTTTTGCAATTTGTTTATGGGTTACAGACTACATATATAAAATTAACATTTTGTTGATTTGTTCATTGTGAAAATTAAAATTCGCTATGGTATATTACAAAAAAATTAAAATAGTCGTTATTTACATGTAAATCAATATATGATCCGACGGCCATAGTGACAACATGAATTAGTAAATTATGTGCCCCCAAAGTCAAATATTATCATACATCAAATCATTGGCCATTCAGACCAATGTTTCCAAGACATATAAACATAATGTGATTTTGTGGCAACAACTTTTCCCATGGAATAAAGGTTTGCAAGAAAATATATTGACTGTTGATGCTTGATCTCCATAGAAAAATGGGCCAAGAAAATTGCCTTATGATTTCGAATAAGCTACGATTTTGATGGCGCAATTTGGTGCTCTTGATGATTGGATAAACAGTACAATGCATAAGCAGTAGATATTACAAATCATTACTCATTAGTAGAGTAGAGGTATAATCGAACTCAATATTGTATTGCACAAGTTTAACTCATATAATATCGAGTTGAATTTTTTTCTTTATTAAATACTTTGGTCAAACATTGATATACTTATCGCTAACTAATGTACAAAACACAAATTTCGCATAGTTAAATAATTTTATATTTCATACTAATTTTAGTTAACGAGTTCAATCACGAGCTCACTAGTAGCGATATCAAGTTTAAGTTCAACTCATTTTAAGAAAAATGACGAATTTTAATAAGTAATTTTTAATCAGATCAATGTTCAACTCATTTTAAGAAAAATGACGAATTTTAATAAGTAATTTTAATCAGATCAATGTTCAACTCATTTTAAGAACTGTACGTAAGTGAAGTCATCGATGCGGACACTATCATATTCTTTACACGGGTATTGAGTTTATGCTCTCCCTTATATGATGCATTAATCTTTAGAAGAATAATTCAATTGGCCTCACTTTTAAGTCATCTTTACTATTTGAGTCGGTGAGAGGACATCGAGATCGAACCTTAGATCTTTTTTTATTAGAAAACTTTTAGACGGTGTCCCCCACTAAGTTGTCTCTAAAGAAACCTCTTTTAACTTTATTTTAAAGAAGTATAAATTAGATTCATTGTGTATATTCATGAAGTAAAGTATATGAATGATAATGTTGTGGAAATTGCCAAACTTACTGTGAAAACACGTTCCTGAATATCATTCTCTAGATTTTGTGCGGGTATTTTCAATCATATCGTGCTTATATGCAACTGTTTTATTTTGTAATCTCAGATGTAATTTGATTGTAAATACACATTTTGTTTGGTTGTTAATCATTTTTTAGCATCTGAGTTGGCTAGTAGGGTCATTTTCTTTTGCATTAAAATGTGATGAACTCGAATTCTTCTGCAACCAAATGTCTGGGTTTATATTATTGGGGTTAATTTCTCCAAAGGTTACTTAATTATTGCTTTTGTCTAAAAAAATACTAAATTATACTTTATATCAAAATGGATACTAAATTTCTATTTTTCTTTTAAATATGATACTTATCTCTTTTTTACCCTTACTAATAGGCAATGCCATTATTTTTTATAACTTTAAATATTCTTAATAGTAAAAAGTAATAAAATAAATAGAAAAGTTAAAATTTGAAAATAAAAAAAAGAAATGAAAATAAGAAATTATCATAAGAAAGAATAATGAAAAACTGAAAAAAAAAATAAAAAGACAAAGAAATTTTGATTAAAGTTTGAGAATTGAAAAAAAAATTCAAAAAGTAAAACACAAATGGAAATCGTGAGACAAAAAAGAAAAATATTAATAAATCTAAAATAATAAAAAATTTTAAAATAAAATGAAAAATTTCAGATAAAAAAGTAAAAAAGGAAAATCGAGATAAAAAAAAGAAAAACAAAAAAAAATAAGATAAAACATTGAAATAAAAAATATGAAATGGAAAAGGAAAATATAAAGTAAAATAAAAGGAAAGTGAAAAAAAAAACTTAAACGAAAAACAAAATAATAAGACAAAAAATTAAAATGTGGGAAGAACAAGAATAGATGCAACGACAGTGGAAAACGAAATAAAACAACTAGGAAAATAAAAATAAAGTAAGATGAAAATATTTAAAAATAAAAACAGAAAAAAGTGAAAAATAAATATTTGAAAAAAAAATAGAATAAAGAGTTAAAATAAAAAAATGTCATTCGCTACATATATAATGCTATAAAAGAGATAATTACGATATTTGAAAGAAAAATAAAAATTTAATACTCATTTCGATACAAATTATAATTAAAACTCATCGTTTCGCAAAATATATTAAGAGCATTACAATCATCGCATTCTGAAACATATTTCAAAATTAAAACTAAACAATCATGAGCAGTAATTTCTAAAATTTCTTCTTTTTTTTTTTTTTCTAAAAAGGGAATACAACAAATTTCTTTTCAGAAGCAAGCATTCTCAAGAAATCTCCATCTACAGACAAAATCTAGAAACAAAATACAAACATCTCCCATGTTGTGCAATTGGTCGACTACTTATCTTGTGATATGTAAAAAATGGGTTCGAATCCCGTAAAAAAAATCCTTCCATAAAAAATATGAATGAATCTGATTCATGCATGAGATCAAATAATATATATGATTGAGATCTTTTCTTTTTAACTTTAATCCTTATTTGTGTTGTAAATAATGTCATTTATGCAAACAAGTACCGAAGATTAAAAGAAGAAAAAAATTAATCGTAAATCTTATTTAATTCAATGACTCAGTTATCAGTTATTTTTTAGTAACCAATAATATTCGTAATTGTAATTCAAGTTAGAAAAGTAACTTGAATTTTATTATTTAATTACAATTATATTTAAAGAGATTTGATATGTTGCCCGACATAAATATGCACCTTTCGTGAGCACCAACTACATAATCACTTTTTTCTCATTTTTTCTTTTCTTTTCCTAATCTTCCATCTTCCAAATAATCATCTCATTATTCCTAAAAATTGTGAACACGTTGCCCTCTCCAAAAATTTATTTATTTATTTATTTTCATTTAAGAATGAAAAAAATGGGGAAAAAATAGAGAGAAATGTGTTCACAATTTTTAAGAATAATAAGATAAAAGAAAAGAAAAAATGGGAAAAAAAAGTGATTATATTAGTTGGTGTTCATGAGAGGTGTCTATTTTAGTCAGGCGGCATATCAAATCTTTATATTTAAATATTATATGTTGAGGTAACTTTTGTGTGAATTATTTGTTCGTCCCAAGAACAACAATTGCAGGAATCGAAGTAATTGGACTAGCGATGCAAACATATCCAAAAATAGAGTAATTTAGAGGAAAATATTATTTTGTTCGGAGTGGTTTATTATCCGATTTTCTACATCCCTTTCGATATTTATCCCAAAAATTGCAAAACCGTTACATTAAATTCCTAAATTACCGGGATTTTATCATTTAATCCTCCATCGGCTTTCCTCGTCTTCTACGCTTTTTTAGAAGCCGCTGAAATATGTTTATCCCTCGTCGTCTTAAATTTCTTCCTTGAGCTTGAGGGCTCTTTTCCTAAGCTCAGCTCCGTAATTTCTAAATTTATTTTAAATCATTCGTTGGATCTTACCAAATTATCTTCCTAAAAATAGTCTTTGTGAGATTGAGAAATGTTATATTACAATTGTGCGCACTACCACATACTCAAATAATTGTATGGGCCTCGTACGAAATTCGTGTAAACTTCATAGCCTGTGTGGTAAGCAATGCTTACAATACCACCAAAAATTTTCCTATAACGAGTTATCCTTCTTCAAGTATGCAATATGAATACGATGGGAATTTGAAAACAGAACAATTTCTGTCGTTTTTGTTTTTATTTTTTTTTAGAAGGGTGGAAAATAAAAAAGGATCCAATGATGAGGAATGGAAGC
>AYJT01105338.1:0-14900 GCA_001278415.1 Ocimum tenuiflorum
TTTGTTTTATCAATGTAAAGAATTTTCCTAACCCTCCATAAATAATATTCGACTTTTGGCTGCACTGCATGTCGTTTATTTTTTATGCTTGTTCTTCCATACTCCTGTGTTTACCAATTGATCCATTAACTCGCGTCTTGGCTTTATTCGAACATCGACCTATGAACTGTGTCTCTAGGGGCTGACGATCGGTAATCATTTGAAAATCCTTCTTTGGAGGGAAAATTGGCCCGTAACGCCCTTTCAAATTCTGCGTCTGTCTTTTCGCCTTTTGCTTATGTCATCTTTTCATTATAAATAGCTGACTTACTTCTTATGTTATCTCACGAAACTTTTTCTTTCTCTAGCATGGCCGATTTCGGCGACTTTTCCACGGTTGAATCCTAAGATCTCAGGTTATCCCCTAACACTTTTTTCATTTGTACGATGGATTACGAATATCACGATGACGTGCACATATCGGTTTTTTCGTCATCTTCAATTTTTTCGTCGGGTCCCGATATTCTAGCGGCGGATAATATGGTTATAGATGAGTCCATATTTTTAGCCCGTAGTCGTTATAACCAAAATGATATAAGTACGATAACTTCCACATGTTTGTGTCACAAATTAACCCTTATGTCTCCTGGGTCTGAGGGAACGAATTATAAGCCTCCCAAGGGTTTTGCGACCCTCAATAACTCGATGTTCTTAGCTGGCGTCGGGATCTCACTCTATCATTTCTTTAGACATATCTTAGACTACAATGGATCTGTCTGATGCAATTGGTGCCATCTGCTTGGTATACATTGGTCGAAGTGCTTTTCTTGTTTATCGACCAGCGAGCGGCGATTCCTTCTTTTCGTCTCTGGAGTCATTTATATAGGTTGGTCGAGGTATCTACTGGTGTGTTTTACTTTATTACTTGGCCATCGGACCCACCTCTGTTGATTACCAACATCCCTTGAGTAAACTATTCATGGAAACAAAAGTACTTCTATGTTGAGAGTTCTGTCGATTCGGAGTTTGAACTAGGGACCCAATTCTTCGAACCGGTGGGTATGTTTCTTTTATTGTGTTGTTTGTGTTTTCATTTCTTAGGGTGCGCACAATCTTTTGTTGTTTTCCATAGTGTACCCACAGACGAGGTTGACTGCCAGTGAAAGTCAACTCCTCGAGCTCCTTTACAGGGTCCCGCATCGAGACTTTATTTTGATTCGTGTGGGCCGAAACATTAGTTTGCATTATGAGTGTCTCCAGTTGAACAAGCAGTTAATTTCTTTAGGCAAATGGAGCACTACAACGGTTGGCCTCTTGAATTTATCAAAGCCGAATCAGTTAGTGCCGCTAAAATCGAGAAACCCGATGGATCGGGTAAGGAAGGTTTGGGCGCTTCGAGAGATTCGAAGCACAAGTTCGATCACATATTATGGGGGTCAAATAAGGAACCTCAAAAGAAGAAAAGCTAGGAATCTGCAAGGTCTACTCCTAAGTCTCCCCCGCCTGCAAAATCTATCCCCAGGTCTCCTTCGTCGGGTAGACCAGCCAACGCCCCTTCTCTACGTGAAAAGATCATGATCGCATTGACCGAGGCTGCTAAGTTTATGGAAAAAGGTTGGGGAGCCTCCAAATCTCCCAAAGTGCCGAGGGATCTTTGCGCGATGTTGTTCTAAGTTTCGAGAAAATCTAACGATACTTCAAAGAAGTCCAGTAAGGCAGTAGCTATAACTGCGGAGGAGGAGAAGGAGGAGCGCACCGGCGTCGAACTGTACCTCTGGGATCATGAGGGTCTGATGTCATGTTCGACCCTCGACCCCTTAGTTCCCGAGCCGATTGTGTGCTCGAGCCACGAGCGTTCACCAACTTTTGGTCGAGGTATGGGTCCTCTTCTCCCTTTTAGTTTTTGTTTATATATATACTTCTTTCTTTTTCTTTTTTTTAATTGACGGACGATATCTTTTGCAGGCATGCCAGAATCTCTACCTGTTCTGCCACGATCTTGAGGAGCGGGACAATGAATTGCAAACGCTGAAGCTTGATGCTAAGGGCAAGCTTGGGGAGAAAGATAAAGCCATGCAAGCCCTCTAGAAGAAGTTGGATGAGAAGTCGAAGGAGTTTTTGACTTTGCAAAAATAGCTGGTCGATCTGAAGAAAGAATATAAGGATGCTCAGCAGGATGCTTCTCGTTCTGACGAGAGGCATAAGAAGGCGAAGGAGGAGGACAGGGCCGAGGTTTCTCACCTTGAGGAGAAGGTAAAGAATCTGGAGGGAAGGAACACCAAGCTTGGGGTCGAGCTTGAGGGGGCTCTTTCTGGCAAAAACATCAATTAGGGCCAGATGATGAATTCCCCATATTTCATTTCAGTCAGGGACGTTCTCCTCGACAACTTGTACCAGAATTTCAAATCTGAAGTCCTCAAGGAGGATCCATCCTTTAACTTTTCAAACATTGATAAGAAAGTTGTTGGGGGAAGGCGTCCTGATGCTTCGACAAAGGCCTCAGGTTTGGAGCAGATTGGTGCCCTCGATGGCTTGGATATGGATGGATCGAAGTGATAAGAAGAGATAAGATCGTCTACCTCCTTTTTTTGAAGAAATTTTGTACATAACATGATTAATAAAATGACATTTATTTCCTGCATATTTCTGAGTTTACTTTATTGAGCACTAATGTTGTTGGATACATACGTCGACTGCAATCACTAAGTATGGAAAGACTCAAACTAAACATTACGATAAAAATAAAGTCATCACCTAGGAATGATTAACACTACGACTAGTGTACCTAAGATGTAAAGTACAACTTTAGGTGTTGTTCCAGGGGCTCCATATCTCATGTCATTCTCTGATTCGAATCTTGTACACCCCATTACCTATTACCCTCGATATCTGGTGTGGTCCTTCCCAGTTAGCCCCGAGTTTTCCAGATTGAGCTTTTGGAGTGTTTGGAAAAACTTTTCGGAGCACCTAGTCCCCTACTTTCAGCATTCAAAGTTGAGTGCTTCGGTTGAAGTGTCGTTCGACTTGTGCTTGGTGCTTTATCATTCTTATTAGGGCCTCGCCCCGTGTTTCGTCCAACATCTCTAGTTCGAAATTTCTCATTTTCTGGTTTTCTTTGTCAGAAGCAAATTAGATTCGGAGGCTTCCTGCATTGACTTCGATCGAGGAGACAATTTCTCCTCCATATGTTAGTGTGAATGGCGTTTTGCCGGTTAAAGTTTGGGTTGTGATTCGATAAACCCAGAGAACCCCGGGTAGCTCATTTGTTCATAGAGATTTGTGCTCTTCTAGCCTTCTCTTGATAATTCAGATTATTGATTTATGCATAGATTCGACTTGGCTGTTTGCTTGCAGGTATTTTGGGGTTAAGTTTGATCTTCCAATCCTCGCACCATCGTCTGAATTTGACGCTTGTGAATTGCATCCCATTATCTGTTATGATTTCTTTGGGCACCCCGAATCTACATATGATCTTTTTCAAGAGAAAGTATATAGCTTCGGAATGTCTAATCCTCAATAATGGCTCAGGTTCGACCTATTTGGTGAAGTAGTCGGTGGCTAGGACAATTTATTATTTTTGTCTGACAGCTCTGGGCAGCTTTCATACAATGTCCATCACCCATCTGATGAACGATGAAGATGGGATTGAGGTATGTAACGGTTCTCCTGGTTATGGGCGAGGGGTTCATGCCATTGGCATTGCTCACAATGTTTCATTACGTATACTGTATCCATTTTCATGGTTGGCCAGTAGAACCCTGCGAATTGTGCTCTTCGAATAAGGGACCTGATGCCAGAATATGACCTGCAACTGCCTTTGTGGAAATCTAGTAAAACTGCGTGCCCATTTTCTTTTTCAAGGCATCTAAGGTATGGCCTGTCGAAGGATCGTCTGTATAGTTTGTCATCGATCATTAGGAATTAGGAATCGTGTGGCATTTCTCTTAATACGGATGGATTCTCTTTAATCTGACAAGAGTGTCCCATCGGTTAAGTAATTGTATAGTGGGTTTATCCAGGACTTGGGATCGAGGTTGACGGGGTGTACCTCGAGCCCGTTCCCAGTGCTTCTCTTGTGTGCTGGCCACTTCACTTCCTGACCGGCACTAGTCGGGGTGCCACACCGAATGAGGAGGACCCCAAGTTGGCTAGTGTGTTAGCGTAGGCATTGTCTTCCCTTGCGGCGTGTTTTATGCTTATTTTCTCGAATTTATCCATCAGTTGTTTGACCACTTCACAATAGGGCTTTATTCGTGGTTCTTTTACATGAAAATCTCCTGTGGTCTGATGCACGATCAGCTGAGATAAGCTTTTGACATTGATCTTTTTGGCATTTAGATCAAGGGATAGCTTGAAGTCTATCGACAATGCTTGATATTCGGCTTCATTGTTGGATGTTTGGAAGCAAAAATAGACCATTCTTTCGAACGTAGTTACTTATGGATTTGTTAGGGCAATACCCACACCGTTGCCTCGATAATTTTTGGCTCCGTCTATGGATAGTGTCCAGATTCCATCTTCACTTCCTTGGGCATCGACACTCGCGACTTGTTTTTTGGCCTCGACTTATAGGTTCGTTGAGAATTCTACAATGAAGTCCACTAGAACTTGGGACTTTACCGCCGTTCTGGTTTCGTAGGTCAACCCGTGTCCTCCAAGTTCGATGGCCCACTTCATTAGTCGCTCGGTCAGGTTTGGTCTGGAGAGTATTGCTTGAATCGGGTAGGAGGTTACAACTTTTATAGGGTGCACTTCGAAGTAGTGCTTGAGTTTTTAAGAAGCTAACACCAACGCGAGGACCAGCTTTTCTAGCGGCGTGTACCTAGTTTTCAGATCGAGTTAGGTTTTGCTGATGTTGTATCTCGGGTGTTGGTTCCCCTAATCTTCCTTAACTAGTACAACATTGACGACGTTATTGGAAACTGAAATACAACATCAATTCCTCCCCTAGAAGAGGCTTCGATATTAACGGGGTCTTTTCATGTAGTTCTTCAAGTTTTCAAGCGCTCGGGTGCATTCTTCGTTCCATCCAAACTTTTTCCCCTTTCTAATGATCGAAAAGAATGGCTTTGTTTTCTCAAGTGCCGCCAGCTTCCCAATCAATTTTTGTTCGTCCTTCATGGATGTTAGTGGTCCGATAGAGTCAAGGGCCTTGATTTGGGTTGGGTCCGCCTCGATTCCTTGTCAGATCACCAAATATCCTAGATATATTCCTTAGGTTACCCCAAATGTACACTTTGCCAGTTTTAGCTTCATTTGATATTTGTCTAAGATGTCGAACAATGCTTTGAGATTTTTGAGGTGGTTATCGGCTTTTAGAGATTTTACAATCATGTCGTTGATGTACACCTCCATGAATTTCCCAATTACATCTTTAAACATAAGGTTCACCAAACGCTCATAAGTTGATCGCGCATTTTTGAGCCCAAAGGGCATTACTTTGAAGTAGTAAGTCCTTTTGCTGGTGATGAAAGCTATTTTTTCCCCCTCTTTTGGGTTCATTCTGATATGGTTATACCCTAAAAAGGCGTCCATAAAGCTCAGCATTTCGTGCCCAGCTGTGGCGTTCACAATAATATCGATATAGGGTAACGGGAATGGGTGTTTGGGGCATGCCTTATTTAGGTCTATGTAGTCGATGCAGACTCTGTGTTCCTCGTTCTTCTTCTTGACGACCACACAGTTTGATACCCATTTCGGGTATTTTACTTTGCAGATAGGCTCAATGCTGAACAGGTCGTCTATGTTATCATTGATGGCTCGATTCTTTTCTTCAGAAAACTTTCGTCTTTTCAGTTGCATCGATTTTATCCCCGGATCGATGTTTAGGTCGTGATTGATCATGCTGGGATCGATTACCTTCATGTCGACATTTGACCATGCGAAAGTGGATCTACTGTGGGTAAGGAATTGGACTAGCTCGACTCATCTCTCAGGTTCCAATTTTGTCCCAATGAACAATACCCTTTCGGGATGGTTCGGGTCGATAGACATGGCCTCCATTTTCTCGACTTGCCTGACCTAAGAATTTGGCTCGTGGGGGCCCTTTTAGATCTGTCATATAGTAGCTCCAAGCCTTTTCTTGTTCACCCTTTATGGTTTGGGCACCCCACGGGGTGGAAAACTTGATGACTTGGTGGTAGGTCGACGGTAATGCTTTCATCGCGTGTATCCATAGTCGTCCCATGATCACGTTGAATGAGGATGGTGTATCGATCACAAGAAATGGGGTTATCAATTGGATGCCTTCAATGTATACTGGCAATTTTATTTCCCCTAGCCTTTCACCACGTAATCCGATTGAAGAGATAGACTATGTTCTCTTCATCGCCTTGCAGCACGGGAGAAACAAAAGATTGGCTGAGCTTGCCCCGTCGATCATAACTCTTTTGACATCGTAATCGGCAATATTAAGCGAGATTACAAGTGCATCGTGGTGTGGCTGCCTTATTCCTTCCAGATATAAGTCCTCAAATTATACAGGCTCAGTTGATTCACTAAAGTCGTGGTCTTCTGCGTTGGCAACTTTTTCTTTCAAGACCCGATGCCTTTTTCTTACGGATGATCGTGTTACTTCGCTTATCTTAGACCCGCCTATTATGATGTTGATTGTCATATCGATCAGAAGTTTTGGAGGGAAAAGGGGGAGGATCGCCCGCTTCTTTTTGTAGTGTTGACTTTTTCTGGTCTCGTTCTTTTCAACTCTCGATCTTAGGGTTAATTGCCAAGGACTCTCTTCCCTTTCCCCGATAACAGGTCTACTAACAAGCCTTGATTGAGAAGGCTTGCTATCTCAAGCTGGAGCACTATGCACTCCTCAGTTGTGTGACCTACGTTGTTGTGGTACTCACAGAATCGGGATTCATCCCTTTCTACTCTCGTTGTCTTCATTTTGGATTTTTCATGGCTTTGATCGCTTCGGAGGGTTCCACCGTCAAAACGTATTCCAGTAGCCCCCCCGGGAATTGGTCACCTTCTAATTTCTGGGAAATGGTCGGTTCGAAGGTCGGTTAATGACCCATTCTACTCGGCTCGGGACCAAGTGACGCGCATCACTTCTATGCGCTTCTTGGGAGGTAGTTCTTTGAGCCTCGAGGTACGCATCATCCTCTTCCCACTTAAAAGCGTGGGCAAGTGTGAGCACCCCCTCTATCATGTGCACATTGTTTTGGTCATCTCTTTGTAGAGGTCAGAGTCTTTCTGTAGACCCTTCCTCAAGGTTAATATTTGGATTTCCTCTGGCCAGTATGGGACAAATATCTTCTTCCTATTGAACCTCCGCATATACTCGCGTAAGGGTTCAGGAGGTCCCTGTACGATGGCGTAGAGATCATCGGGGCATTTCTTGATGGCTCGACTACTTGCAAAGTGATTCATAAACTTCAGGTAAAGGTCCGCGAAAGAATCAAATTGATCCATTGGCCAACTATATGAACCATTGTAATGCGGGACCCGCCAGAGTCGTCCTGAATCATTTGCACATGCACGCTATCTTTGTCTGCATCGGGGCGCTTAGGGTGAGCATGTGTTGTTTGTAGAGCTCAATATGCTGGTTTGAATCGGTAGTCCCGTTGTATTGAACCATTCGAGGAAATGCAAATTTTTGCAAAAGAGGGACGGCGTCCAGCTCCCGCGTGAAGGGGGTGTCGGCAAAGCTTCCTCGAGCGATTCGCTTGGGTTGAGGCATCATTCTCGGGAGATGAGCGAATTGGCTCTCGATATTCTTAAGGCATTCCACAATGTCGTCATGGGCATCCTCAACCGGCCGCCTGCCCCGCGACCCGCTCTGGTGGCCTTTGGCCCGTGTTTCAGGTTGAGTAGCGGGATCCGCGAACTAAACTGGAGCAAGGAGCACAAGAGATGGGCCTTTAACTCATCCACGAGTTTTTCTCCCGATTGGTACGGGACCGATATGCTTCGTTGGGGGGATCCTCACCTGCCCTATCACCATTCTCTTCATCGGCGACCACATCGAGATTGCTGATGAGAGTTTTTCCTCGTCGCGGTGTGACTCCTTAAACTTGAGGGATGGGTGATTACTCCCCTTCTTGGTTCCAAACGGGCTGACGTCGTGAGATTCAATGATGGATTCCATCGTTAATCGTAGCATTTGGTTCTCTTTTTCGAGGATTTTGAGCTCTTCCTCATGCTTAACGCGGTATTCGACCAACTTTGCGTCGATAATCCCTGCCACCGCATCCATTGGTTGGTGTGAGTATTGAGACAATTCGCTTGCTACCATTTTACCAGAAAGTTCCCATAAACGGCGCCAATTGTTGAGGTTCGAATTTTTGTGATGAAGATCACAATGAACTTCCCCTAAATAATTGCAAGCAAGAACAAATATTCGAATAAAGGCGGGATCAAAGAAAACGTAAATGATTGCTTATGTTTTGCTGTAGAATGCCCGTCCTCTCCCTTGGAAGGGAGAGGTTCTATTTATACATGAAAATCGAGTTAGTTACAGGAGTGGATTAGTGGGCAAAGTGTCTCGGAGTCGCGGTGCCATGCGGGGTTCGTGCCTCCACGAATATCGAAAAATCCACATCGTTTGGGTCGAGTTCCAATCTGGTTCGACATAATGGGCCGGTCCCTGGGTCGACGCACGATAGGTCGTCCTCCCGCTTGATGCGTGGGCATCGTGGGCCTTTCTTTAGATGGGCATAATATGATTTGGGTTGTGGTGACTTTTCCCCCAACAAGCACCATTAATTATCAAACTTAAAAATCATATGAAAGCCATCCAATTTTTTGGAATAGGACTGCAATTCAATCATAAATTTGATATTGTCCTAATATATTCACATACTTATTTATGACTGAAATTTGCTTATCATTTAATTTAGCTTCTCAATTTGGATATGATGCGAAACAAAGTGTGTTGGTCCCAAATCAGAGTATAGTACAAGTTGCAGAAGTTAGTGAATAAGTGCGGAATTAAAAGTAGGCCCAATAATTTATCTCAACTGACTTATGAGAAGACAATTGGGTCTTTAAAAGTTGTCGAGTAGGATTATAGTTTTTTTCAGTTATACTCCAGCTACTGAAGGTAGTTAGGTTTCAAATCACACTTAAAATAAATAAGATAACAACTTGAAGTTGTAAAAAAGACAGGATATTATCGAGGTTCAGATGTGAAAATCCTACGTCCTCTCTTCCTTTTCCACGAAGGGAATTCACTATAGATGAGTTGTACAAGGTGTTTTAACACGGTTTAGAAGCATCTATCTTCTCTAACAGAGAACTACTATATTTCTCGGTCACAGGCATGGCAGATCTTGAAACTTTATCGAAATCCACTTCCTATGCTTCTTGCCCTGCTAGTTGAAGGTTTGAGTGTCCTTCTCGAATATTGAATGAGTTGTTTATGTCTCAAATTTGAATATTTGAGACGTATCGAAAACCTTTAGCTGAAGATAGCTTCGGGTTCTCCAGTGGATCTCGAGTTAGAAACTCGAAAAACTTAGAAAGCTTTAGAGAGAGAGAGATTGCAGAGATTTTTTGAGCTTAGAAAGGCTTTAGTGACCATTTTTTATCTCTTCTGTTGACTCCTTTATTTATTGGTCAGGTTATGAATAATAGCCGTTGGGAAGCATGGGATGTTCGGTCGCTTTCAACTTCAGAAAATATGGTCGTTTCTTGTACCTTCAACAGACTTTATTAGCTCTTTATCCATTGGCCCATCAGCTTCGGGTATTGTCCGCTGGATAATAATCGGTTGTCAGACGACCTTTTAAGGAAACATTCTGAAGATCAGCTCTGAGTACTTCTGAACATTCATCTTTTGTCTCAGTTGTTTGAGAAATAACTGGACTGGACAACTGACTCAACTGAAGTTTAAATAAACCTTTTTTGGACTGAGTCAGCTATACTGTAATATATTAACTTTAAACCGGATGCAAAATAAGGAGATTTGAGTTGCATTAAATTAAGTATTGGGTTAATTAAATGTTATATATTAGTTTCTATTTCGTACACAGAAAATTATTTTAGGTAAATCTCCTCTTCATGGATTAATTATGGAAAAAATTGCATTTTAAATAGCCAATTTCAAAATTTACGAAATTACAAAAATAAATTTGACACTTTTTAAACTATAGAAAAAAAACAAGTTTCATGATTGGGTAGTAGAATACTATTAGGAACAAAATGCTCTCAATAAACAGACGGAATCAAAAACAATAATTTGGATGATATTGTTTAATTGTGGTTTTGGTGATTTGGAGTTCACTGTAGAACTTTTCCTTATTATTTCATTTTTTATCTTAAATTTACGGTATGATATTTATTTATTCAATTAATTTGTACAAATACACCACCCGACAATTCATTTTGGTTGTGTAGTATAACTGCATGAATTATAATATGCAATATTATTTGTATAAAATTCAAGCATAAAAATAAAATACTTGATCTTAAAATTGTTAGGTTAATTTGGATGAAATAATATTGATTAAAAGTGCAAATTACTCCCCAAAATAATCACATGTTACTGTTTAAATCAAAATTCCCATAACATGTGATCAAATATATAGAAACTTTTGGTTAATTAAAATACGGAATTTTTATTATCAAATCCTATAGTATGGATTGAAGCAAATTTTTTATCATTTTTTATGTGTATATGAAAATAATATTACGATAAAAATGGAAGCATAAACTTTTTAATTTGCGTAAGCAAATCTGGCAGCATAATTTAGCAATTGCTAAACCACAAAACATCACATTAAAAAATCTCATATAATTTGATTAATTTGGAAATTCTAATGGATTCGATCGATTGGTAATTCTTAATTACAGTAGTATATATCGATTTGATTCCTCAATATATGGAATATCAATACTTATAGCATTACTACACTAATAAACAATTCTCAACGTGATCTTTGCTAATGAAATCAAATCTTGGACCATTTGAATTTTTGTGAAAGACTAAACCCTACTTTTCTTTCATAGTTGGCTCACTATAAAGGAGAATATTTCTTTGCAATTCTTCCATTTTCCATTCTTTCATAAGGTTGGTTGCATTTTCATTTTATTCTCTTCATCTAGATTTTTGACTCATTGCATTTTAATTTAAGATTTTCGTAATGTTCTTATTGTCTGTTATTATTTTTCTAAGAAAAAGTTATTATTGTATGTTATTGCTAATTCAATTATTTGTTTTTTACCTATATATGTTAAAGTTTGAGGAGGAGGGGGGAAGATAGAAAATTAAGCATTTAATTTCTTTTTTCTTTTGCCAATTTTTGGGAGTGACTTTTACCAATAGCAGGTTATTATGAATTTGAGGAGAAAGGTTACACTCCTAGCGCAACTATCTAAAGCGTCGGCATTCCAAACCCTTTCAGCCATGTCTATTCCTGAATGCTAAGAAGACCAAACATAGCTTCGTGCAACGACCTAATCAGAATTCAAACACTTCAACATGTGTGAAATTTGTCCATTTATTTCATAAATTTTTAACTTTTTTGTTATTCGATTGTTGAAATCAAGAAAGTGTCAGGGAAAAAATGAAAATTTAGTCGTTCATCTTCACGTAATAGTGTTTAATTTTTTTGTTACTTCTATAATATTCTTTTTTTTTTCTTCTTTCGGCTAAATGATTGAGGTTCATGTTTTATATATTATGTTTGGGAACTTTTATCATCATCATATATATTTAAGCTAATATGTATTCAGTGTAATATTTTTTTCGTTTCCCTCTTTTGTCGATTTTTTAATCTTGGTAATAATTTTTTAAATTTGTTATGAATTGTATCTCTATGTAATAGTTTTTCAACACTATCTATAGCGTTCTTTTTAAAGGAAAAATATAAGAAACAGTGAACATGACATCAATTTCTATTAAAATAGTGAATATTTCTTGAATTTGAATTTGAGTTTGAATGTGAAAATAATTTTTGAAATGATTTGTTGATAAACATTATTCTTTTTCCATATACTAATATAAAGGACAAAATTTTGAATTTCAAACTTCATTGTAACATTAACATTAATTTGTGAAATATTTTGCTGAATTTGTAAACTTTACTAATTTTATTTCATGAAAGTATTGATGATATCACTCACTAAATACTATTATAATATCCTACAATATTTACGTGGTTTATCAACATCTATTTGAATAAAGTATAAGAAATAAAAATTGAAGTATAATAAAGGAAAATTAATAAATACTAGTGTGCCATACCAAAATAGCAAACGAGAAAAATACACGTGCACTTCTACTTAATTCAGAAAAAAAAAATAATCCAACCACACATGCCTTAAATATTTAGAAAATAAAACTTAATTAGAGATTAAAAATATGCTTCTAATTAAGTAATAATAAATATGCATGAAAACGTCTATGAAATTCACAAAATAAAAGTGTTTCATGACATGTCAAAGATAAAAATCATAAAATAAATGCGGCTCATGTTATTGTTATTGTTGCAGCTATCCAGTACTCACATTTTTATGTATTATTTTTATTTTACTATTTTAAATAACGAATTAATTGATGTGATAATAATTGATAATTTATTTGCAAACTAATTTATTAGGGGAATTACTACTTTATTAAGAAAATGACAAATGATACATTTAAACTAAAAAAACATACCGAAGCAAAAAAAATAAAATAAAATTATGAGTCTTTGTTCATTAAAAAAGAATATTCGGGTGTGAAGCAATATTAAGAAGTTCAAAAACTCTGTTTGTATAATAAATTATTTGCGAATTTTAAATTACATGTAAAAACCATTCGAATTTTTAATTTTCGAATAAATTATATGAATTTTATTCAATTATATTATGAAATATTTTTTTCGGTAACCTTAAGTTTATCGTATACCGTCAAATTGTTTATTTTTAAATGGTTAGATTTCCATGCACAGTCAGTTCTTTGTCACCGGTAACAACTTGTCAAATAATTGAACAAAATTTATATAATTTGTCATATAATTAAAAATTTGAATAGTTTGACATGTTATTGAAAATTTGAGAATAATTTATCATAAAAATGAGGGTCTGGCCTATTGAAAAATACAAATTTGCGTAATTACATACACAGATATACTCGCGTATTTATACAGACATATAAGATAGTAGTAGTATAATTTTGTTGTTGGAACTAGGAATGTGATCAATTAGCCCAACAAATTTTGCATTATGTACACAATTATATTTATAAATAATCACACAGAGTCCGAGCATGGGGGCTTGTATTTATAGGATCATGCGGACAAGGTGAAACCGCACGCGTACTGACTCGGAAACGACGCATTCCTTTCTATTCTATCTTAAATATTACTCTTTTGATACTACTCATCATATTATTAATCAATTAGTAGCTACTATTCTAAGCGAAAAGTCGTACTGTAGTCAAATTTTAAATTCGATATGGTAATTTATTCGCCAAAGTAATTTAAAATATTCCAGAAGCTTGCCATCTTTTTAAATTTAAACCATATGAATTTATAGAAGACAATCATTCTTCAAAACTTTTGGTAATTTTATATAATTTTTGTTCTAGGCAGTGACAAAATGCATCAAAGGCACTCATTTGCTCTGTTTTTGAGGTTTTTGTCATTCATTTATTGGGATCAATATTCAATAGTGGCTTCGTGCATCTATAAAATATGGTTAAAAACATGTGACAGTTTGAGCATGTTCCAAGTTGGCCACTAATTGCTTGATTAAATACATGGTTGACGGCATGCGCCTTTCATCCTTCCTTACTTCCAAATTTTGTCGTATTCAACACCCTCAACAGTCATGAATTATTATTTTTAATTTTAATTCATGACAAACATTTCACTAAAATGTTCACATGTCACATGTAGTTATGAATTCCTCTATTGGTCTATTTCTAACACATAATTGCATCATAGTTTCACCATTTAGTTATCATAAAACTAATTTTCTGTAATAAAATAAATAAATACATAAGGAATACCGTTCTTATATTTATGGATCAAGATATATTTCAGTAAATTAAAATCTCTAATTTGGATCGCTCTTATTTTTCATGCAATTTTCAAATAAATTTGTTCCTGTTATTGCATTGATCATCAAGTCTTACTTTGACGTTTTGGTGAAAATATAATACCGTGAACCTTCGAGAGTAAGTGAAATACTTGACCTTTTTTTAGAAATTATGTCTAGTATTATTGATGTAAACCCTTGATGATAAAACCTTTATGGAATTAGATCTTGTATTAGATTAGGATAATGTAATAGGTAGGTCAATCAAAGATTGAAGGACTGAAAACTGAAAAGCTAAACAGTCCAAGACTTGAAGATTAAGAGATAAAAATCTAGAACTGATAGAAAAGTCGATTATGAGGGACCAATATTGAAGATCAAACTCAATCCTATGAAGACTTGAATTTGGATAGAAAATCCAAATCGAAGGATCCAGAACACCCAGTTTCAAGAGGAAATTGAGATGATTTTGAGATCATCCAGTTGACAATTTTAGAGAAAGAACTGTTTCAACCAATTGACCAGCTCCAAGAGAATGAAGCTTAAAAATGAGCTACTTAAGAAAGATGACAACAAGTGGTATCACTTATCAGAGGACCAAGCTAAGCTGAACAAATCCAACAAGTGGTACACAAGCTCATATGTGCCAGAAGAGATAGTCAGGAACTGATTACGGATACCTGACTCCATCTCAATGGTCAGATTTATCACAATAAACTATAAATACCAATTGAGATGAGATAAATCTGAGGGGGAATCGGCAACATAAGAAGAACACCATGAAGTTTAAAGCTCAAGACCAACCCCTTCGGAATCTACACAGAGCCACTTACATAAAGCATATTTTGGGATATTTCCTCAAACATGAAGTGAATTGGATTAGTCATATTTAGAGATGCCTCTTTGGAACCGGAACCGGTGGAACCGGTTCCGAACCGGAACCGTGGGCA
>AYJT01105367.1:0-11634 GCA_001278415.1 Ocimum tenuiflorum
ATCGATTGTGTGTATTGTTTTGCACTCCAGGCTTCACACAGAGGGATTTAAGGACAAGAAGGCACTAACCTCATAGAAAGCATCTTTATTTGACACTAATTTAGTGCTCAACCAGCTCTCAAGGTCCATGATATCTTTCTTAGACGCAAGTACAGCCAGGCGAATGGCAAAGTGAAAAGGAGACATATCCAGTACTTGGGAAAGAATCTGTAAAAATATTAGCACATAATCAATCACCAGTCAAAAAAAAAAACATGCCATTACCTCCATGTCCAAAAAATGGACAACTGCCTTGTGCTTGGAAAAGAAACACCTCTGCACTGTGCAGAGTATATCTAATTTATCGGAACAACACTTATGAGTCTTTTATGACTGGTAAGAAGTCAGACCTTTATTTCCTGGCAAGCATCCAAAATCCTAGACACACAGTCTGGATCACGGTCCACCACATCTATAAGTCCGCGCAACAACATATTTGGATTAACATGAAATAAAGTGAACATCAAACCACTTGCAGAAGCAGTTTTAAGAGCCATTGGGAGAACAGCAGATGCCACCTCATACTGGATGAGATTATACGTAGTCTGCATGTCATTTAGTAGGGTTAATGAACAGAAGCTATGTGAAAAGTCAGTACCAAAACCAAGATCAAATTCGTGGTCACTTACATGAACATGGGCCATCCCAAGAAGCAATGCTTCAGGGAAGTGATTAAGTGGATATTCAAGGAAAGGTCTCACAGAACTTGCATGGCCCCTCTCAGATAGCTGACACAAAACCACCAGCAAGTCATGACATGACCATGCACGATTTGGTCCAGACTGCACTGTATGTCCCAGCACGGCATCATCATAAGACTGTACAAGTAAAACACATTAATTTCTTTATTGTAAACTAATATCAGAAGGCATGGGCTCCATGAAAAAGATAAAAGAATATCACAAGCAGTCACTAGTTCATTAAACAACAGCTTAAGAATTGTAGCAAGTATACCAGCTGCCTTTCGGAATGAGCAAATGTAAAAACTTCAGGTGGCGCAGAGATTGTATATTTTAGAAAAGATAGCTGGCCTTCAACATTCTTCCATACAGATCCACAAATAGCATGAAGAGGAAATGGTTTCTGAAAATCAGAACAACATATTGTATTATTGTTTGATTAAGGTATATTCCAAATACAATTGAAAAAATGAATAGAAGTTGACTATCAATATATACCTGGCATATACGTCTATAAACAGACATAAAAAATGAAAATGCTGCCTCATTAGGGATATAAAATCCCTCATGATCCAGCTTCTCCACCACATCAACCCAGTTAATTCCCGGAGCCTGAAACAAAATATTATGCAACACTTATATAAGTGGGAAAAGACATTACAAATTAATCAAGAAAGCACAACCACGGAACTTACAAGTTGCTTGATTGAGTCTACAAGAACATCAACATTCCAAGAACTCAATGATGGTAGATCCAAAACACCATTACCACCGAGAGCTGAACGGAACGTAGCAAAGACATTTTGGCTGTCATCAAGACCTGCATAAGTTCTAGCAATTGTACCCAGTATCTTCGCAATTGTGGCATCAGAAAGTGGCAAAAACAGGGACAACATTTCTTTGCACTGAGCCACATTAGCAGTGCATCCATATCCTAGCTCACACATCACATCAGCCATGCTAATTTCTTTCTCCATTTCTGCTAGAATGGCATCGAAATCATCGTCATCATCCTCATTCAATAAATCTAAGTGCCTGCAGCATATGAACAAACAAAAACTGTAAGAATTGTTTCCGGGGTAAATTTTTCGTCTATATGTGCACTAGGAAATTCCCAGTAAAGAACCTGAAGAGGTTATCTCCTCGTAACTCATCTGGAAGAAAAGGTGTGATGACAAATTGAGCTCCCTCCTTCAATTGAACAAGAGATAACATTTGCATAAATGAATCGACATGCTTAGAGAGGCCTTCAGATCGACCAAGAAACATGAGAATGTGCTGAATTAGCTCAGTAGACTCAAATGCCACAGGATTAGCACACAACTCTGTAATCTGACTCAGGCAGAAACTCTTTCCTGCAAACAACCAAGAAGAGATTTAAAGGTTTGGTTAATAGAAGAATTCCACAAAGTTAAAATTATAATGTTCTTCTCCATTCCTTTTATAAATTTCAAGCGACCTTCTAAATAATATATGTGTGTGTGTGTGTGTACATGTATATACAAGCGAAAAACTAACCACACATCCTGGTATCATGATCTTCAGAATTTGACAAAGCAAGACCAACTCCAATTTTCTCAGGTACCGATAAGTTTAGAGCACCAGAAAGATTCAGAACCAGTTCTTCGTTTATGGCTATACTCTGCAGTGACTCGCTTAATATTGTACTAAAGTTAGGTTTATCCAAGAGATATCTGAATATTGAAGCATACATAGGATGCAGCTTCATATCCTTCAAACCCCTGCCATTGATACCTAGGTGATCAAAACAGGCTTGTAGCAATAATATGCTACCCTCCATTCCATGCATTGTATACTGCCAGAGAAACAAAATAGAAACATAATCAGCATAGAATATAACAATTTATCACAACCAGTACGGGGAACATGATTAGCAAATGTCAATGCAACAGAATGACCGTATTGGTGCAAAGTCTTATAGTTTATTAATTCCAAATGTGTCAATCACTTCAGGTAGCCAGATTACACGACTCAGACATTGTTCACTCTAATCTTCATAAAATATCATATACTCTTTTCTTGCAAGATAGAGAAGTAAAAGAATTGGTATTCATATTTTGTGGAAAACAAAGTGAGGTAGGCCTAAAAGATTTAAGAAACTAATAATATTAAATCTAACCCTGATCACAGTTCAGCTTGATTATTTTAGAATTTGTTCCTTCAGTAACATTTTTAGTTAAAACAAGTGAGCTGAGACCTTCTATGAAATTATCAACCCAGATGAAGGTGAAGACACCCATCAATGTCATAAATTCATCAGTACCATATTCTTCATCAAATTTCTTTCCGATTTAATCATGATTAAAACTAGTTATAACATGACTCAGCAAGTTATCAACCAGCTCAGATTGACTTTGTATTTAAAAATTATGGCAGCTATTGCAACTGACCATTAAGACCAGCTACAAACAAATACCACCCCAATCCAAAAGAAATTAATACAACTTTTGCCTTGCTAGTTGCTACATTTGGACAGCTCAATAACATTTTCCCAATCTTATCCGCATTATGCAATTTTGAAGTTCTCCTATTAGTACATCATAATTTCACTAAAACTTAAGAGAAAAGATAAAGCTCCTGTTAAAGAAACCACCCATTTCTAGCTGAGTGATGCCAGAGGCAGAAAATGAATTATCTGACTCCATATTTAACAATCCCGCCATAAAATAGATAATATAAACCCAATCATCGCAGTTAAAAGCTAAGGGTTTTATAGTACAAACACAAGAATATCAGTGAAACTGTGAAAATGTAAGCAAAAAAAAAAAATGAAGAAAGAAAGCGCGCAATCATTTTGAATTAAGCTATGTAAAAACACATCTGGATTGAGCTTGCCTTGCAGAGTTCTTGGAAAATGGAATCGGAGTTGGTATCATTGAGGCTCTGTAGCAGAAACCTTATCTGACCGGAAAGTTTGGTAGAGAACAGCGCCATGGTTGAGATTGATACACGAATTGCGGATTATGTTTGCAGGTGGGGGATAATGATGAAGGAATTGGCGATTAGGTTTGCATAAATTGGAAGAGGCGAAAATCTAATTGCGCGATTGATAGAGTCGAGAGGATTTAGCAGTGAAATGAGCATGGCTTTTGTACCGATGGATCGGGTATGCTGGTCGACCCGACCCGACCCGGATTTGATTGCTTTAATGGAATGGGCTCGGGATCCGGATTCATATACCCATTGGCCACTATGTCATACTATTTTTCTTTTAAGATGCACTGTGTCATGCTAATTTAAGAGCACGGTGAGTAAGCATTTTTATCATAATCTTAAAAGTCAATAGTTTGAGTCTACTTGGGAATATCAGGTCGCACTTATGTGGGCATATATTGTACCTTTTGAAAAAAAAAAATACTACACAAGAATCTTATATTGAATGATAGGTAACTCAATGTGAATGTATAATTTACAAGAATCTTAGGTTGAATGATAGGTAACTCAATGCATAATTTACAAACACATGCATAACAAATTAATGTCTCTATACAATTTATAATGATTTTCACATTGCAGAACTCGAATTGTCCACAATTATAGCAGACGCTGAATTTGGGGATGAGAATCCATCAGCGTGTTCGCCTACGAACCACAATTGTGGAAAAATTAATGGTCGAGTGTTTGACAATAAATTTATTGATCAATATCCATCATGGGCGAAGAAAAATAAGATAATTTGAGGCAAAGTAAGAAAAAATAATAGGTTTAGTACTAGCTTCATCCATTAAGGTATCATGTTTCAAAAAATAATCGTTGTTGGTTTTTGTAGTGCTTGAGCGGCGGGAAGGATGTGGGAATGGCAACTTGTGGAAGGAGTTCTTCAAACTTTTTGCTAGAATCTTTTGGAGTGACTCTAAATTGGCAATGAGTTTTCTTCTTGATATATTACATAAATGTTAGCCTATAGACAACATATTTCTCCTAAATGTATGAACTGTGATAGCCAACAAAACAATGAAATGGGAACTCATTATCTTTACGACTCCACTTATATTTTCAATCATCGGAAAAAAAAATAGAGGTTAGATTTGAAGAGTTTTAGTTGATTCCAAGTTCAATCAGATTTCCACTATCATTATTTTATTCACAAATTCACCATTTAAAAAATTAATACTATTACTTTAACTTATTTTATTTATTAACATATTTGTATTCCATCCATGTGTATGTTATTTTTTTGCAAGAGCAATAAATATATATCCTGATATTTCTCACCACAAGTACACGCACTCATATATATACATATTATATAATTACAATGTTTCTCACAAAATCATCATCGTCGTCATAGTATTATTATTTATTTTATCAAATAATCTACATGCATTATATTATATTATTTGAACAATATATAATAATAAAGATTAATATATATTTATATATATTTGGCTACATTTTCCTATAAAGTTTATATCTTAATTATTCAACTTTCAATTTATTTTATTTATCAATTGATTTTAAAGATACAAATATTTATTTTATCTTCATCATTTAAGTTGGAATGATTTTGGCGCAATAGTCATATTTTTTAAGTTATTTATTTGGTTTTTTTTATATTTCAGAATATATATATGATGGAAACTTTTAATCACATCCACAAGCAAAAACTTTAATACATAAAATTATAGAAAATATATACAATTATGCATATAATTTTGTTGATATTTTAACATTGTAAAACAAGACATTACTATTAATATTAATTTTATTTTTTAATATTTCTATACTCTAATTCATATACGCAATATCTAATAACAACAATATTATATTTATATCACTTTTCCCTCAAATTAATCACATTTTCACTAATTTTATTTTCTTTTAAGTTAATTGCTGCTATTAAATTCTTTTTAAAAACATAAGTATGGTTCTTTTTCCTTTTATCAATTAAATAGGAATTAATTTGTAAATGTCTACTCATTTTTAGTAGTTAGCATATGCAATTGAATAGATAGATGATAAATTATTGTACTAATAGTTAATGATGATATAGGAAGCGGATCATGTGAGAATTGTCTTAAAATAGGACATCAAGTGCAATAAATATAGATAATTCGGTTAATTACATTTTAATATCATAAAAGAGAACATCATGTAGTTATAACAATTTAAAATATGACAAGACATGAATTTGTCTATGTTAGGTTGCATAATGCACGAGTTTAAAACTAATCTCCACCCATGGCAAAATCACCATCAACATAATAACTTTTAGAAAGCATAAAGAAAATATGATATGTTATCATTAATACATGCATTTTAAATCCATTAATATACGATGTATTATAAACTATAATATGATTAATGTGTGGGGAATATTAGTACACCAATATAACACAATGAAGATGAGTCGAGTAAAGGTTGAACGATATATAATTGTACGAATTTATTTGAAATGATATTGACATAAGACATTAAACTTATGTTTGAGGTTATTTTACCAAACCAAGCCAAACTAAAATGAGCTTTAATTCATTTGAACATGTTAACAAAACTCAAATATATATTCTGCGCTTTTATGAATTAGAGTGCTACTTCTAATGAGCTGAAAATAGCTGTTGGAATAATGGTAAAAGAAATGCGGTTGCAGCTGCTGGTATTATTCTGTTATGAATTAAGTTGTAGTGCAGAATCTTTTTTCTCCTTCTTCTTTCATTGTGAATAAGATGTAATATTGAGAGAGAAGTGAGATTCCAAGCGATATCTCTGTAAACCAGATCAAATAGTGAACTTCTTGGTGACTCTCCGTGGACGTAGCCGGATTCCGGCGAACCACGCAAATAGCGTGTCTCCATTTTTCTTTTGGTTTCTGTTTTTTGCAACTCTCATCTTTACAATATGTAGGAAAAACCTTGGCATCCAAAGATTCTCAAAAAGCTGTATGAAGGTCTTCTACCACTCCATACCTTTTCAGGAACCTTAAAATTAATGGCCGAAGATGGGGACCTGTTTATCAAATAACAAGCAGAGGCTACTGCTTCAGCCCAAAAATACTTCTTCAACCCAGATGAAACTAGCATGCACCTTACCTTGTTCAGCAGAGACCTATTCATCCTTTCTACTACCCCATTTTGCTGGGGGTTATAGGGAACTTTCTTATGTCGTTTAATTCCTTTTTCTACACAGAATTCATTAAAGGCCTCAGATGTGAATTTCGTGCCATTGTCTATCCTAATGCACTTCAGTTTCTTTCCTGTCTCAGTTTCCACTTCATTATACCATGCCTTGAACTTCTGTAACACTTCTGACTTAAATATATATTCAGGTCTTCCTTGGGTGATCATCTATTATTGACATGTAGTATTTACCTCCTCCAAGGGATTCAGTCCTTGTTGGCCCCCATAGATCACAATGTGCATAATCAAGTATTTGTGATGCTATGTATTTACTTGCAGCATAAGGGGACTTTGTACTTTTGCCTAGGATGCATTCTTCGCATTTAGTTGCTAAGAGTGGCTTCTTATGTTTGATTAAACCTTGCCTCTGCAGAGCTTTGCGGCCTTTGTTGCTTATGTGGCCCATTTTTTCACGCCACAATCTTGATTCATTTTCTGTCACAACTTCAGCTTGGCTCGTTACTGTTTGGGCTTCCAAGTAGTATAGGTTGCTACATCTCACACCCTTTAGCACAACCCTTGAATCCCTTTTGGCAAGCATAACCCCATTCGATATATCGAAAGGTGTACCCTTTGGATTCCAACCATCCAACTAAGATTAAATTCCTCTTTAAACTAGGAATATACCTAACTTCTGTCAGTAACTTTACAGATCCATCATGAGCGATAATTTTCACAGATCCAATGCCTTTAATATCACATGATTGATCATTACCCAACATAATCGATCCTATGGTTTCTTGTTTTAAATCAACAAACCAAGAAATATTTGGACACATGTGAAAAGAACAACCCAAATCAAGAATCCAATTATCTTGGACACTACCTTCCACTATATCATAATTTCAGCATTTTCATGAACTTCAATTGAACGAATAGAGTTGTTACCTTGAGCGGAAGGAGTTTGCTTCCGCTTCCACGCATAACAGTTCTTTTTTACATGCCTCAACTTCTTGCAGAAGTGGCACCTCCTCTGATCCTTGTCATTCTCTTTTGTCATCAATTTGAACTGGTGAGATCTTTTGTCGTCAATTTGAAAACGCACTGATTTCCCTTTGGTGAACCTTGACTTGACAGCAAGGCCAACAATTGCATTATCACCTCTGCCTTGCTGATTTAAACATTAAACTTCCTTGGTTTTTAATGCTGAGAGGACCTCTTCAAGAGTAATTGGCGTTTATCGGGCATAGATCATCGTGTCGTGCATGTTTTCATACGTAGTTGCAAGTGAACTGAGGAGATGGATCGGCTTATCTTCGTCTTCCAATTTCACGCCTATATCTTCAAGGTCGTCGAGGGCTCGATTAAAATCATCGAGTTGGTCTGCCACACTTTTCTCCTCAGAGAACTTCCATGCGTAGAGGCGTTTCTTGAGGTACAATCGATTTGCCAATGACTTAGTCATGTAGTGTTTCTCTCAAACTCCTTTTGTAGTAGTTTCATGAGAAACCTCCCTCGAGACTTTGTCACCAAGGCAGAATATGATTGCACTATGTGCATTCTTCATTAGCTTGGTCTTTTTCTCTTTGGTCTCGGTGGAAAACCCTTCATCGTCGATCAATGCGTCATCCAGGCCTTCAGCTTTAGCCTCCATAGGTCAAAGTCTCATTTGCCGTTGAACTTCTCAATATTGAGTTTTGCCGTCGACATCTTCTCTGTTACTTTCTTTCGCAGATGCAGAGTGGAGATTTCTTAGAATCAGACCAATTTCCCAATTGCTTGTCCTTTAATGGAACATTTTCCACGTACGGCGCCAATTGTAAAGATGAGAGTTGCAGAAAACAGAAATCAAAAGAAAAATGGAGACACTAAAATTGAGGTGGAGCTTGGCAAAGCTGGTTTAAGAGATGAAGGAAGTTCCGGTAATGGAGTTACACAAGATGAAACTCAGATAATGTGTCTGAAGAAGCAACTGACCCAAGTGATCACCTACTAGATAGAGACAGACAGAGGAGAAAAATAACTCCTCCACAAAGGTTTTCTTCTGCTGAGATGGTGTTCTATGCTCTATGTGTTGCAGAAGTTGTTAAGTACTCTGAACCAAGAACCTATATGGAAGCCATCACTTGTGCAGAGAGAATATATAGGATCAAAGCAATGAGGAAGGAACTGGATTCCTTGTATAAGAATTTTACATGGGAACTGACTGATAAGCCTACAAATAAGATGTGCATAGGCTGTAAATGGGTGTTCGAGAAGAAAATAGAAGTGGCAGGAGGAAATAAAGTTATAAGATACAAGGCAAGGCTTGTGGCAAAGGGGTTTACACAAGAGGAAGGAGTGGATTTTCATGAGATCTTGATGTAAGAACTATTTTTTTTACATGGTGAATTGGATGAAGCACTTTATATGGAGCAGCCTCCAGGCTCAGCTAGTGAAGGCAATAAAGGGAAGGTTTGCCTTCTTAAGAGATCAATATATATGGTCTCAAACAAAGCCTATAGAACAGGAAGTTCAACTCACATATGGAAAATATTGGCTTTAAGAGATCTTTATATGATCAATGTGTTTACTCCAGAAAATCTGAATATGGTGGATGGGTATATCTTCTCATCTATGTCGATGACATGCTAATTGCTGGAGAAGATATAAGTCAGATTGAAAAGGTGAAACAAGAGTTGAAAAGTGTATTTAAAATGAAGGATTTAGGTGAAGCAAGAAGGATCCTTGGTATGGATATCATCAAAGATAGAGGCCAAGGGTATCCAAAACTCACTCAACAAGTATATTTGAGTAATATTTTGCAGAAGTTTATAGACAAGTCAAAAAAAGTGTTTGCTGTTCCTATGCCAGTCAATTTGATACTATCTAAAGAAAAAACTTGCAGATGAAGGTGGAGTGGAATATATGAAGTTTGTTTCTTATGCCAGCATAGTTGGAAGTGTCTGTATACAATGATTGTACAAGACCAGATATAGCACACTCAATTAGTACAATAAGTCGATATATGAGTAATCCTGGCAGAATGCATTGGAATGCTCTGAAGGGCATATTGAGATATCTGAAAAATACAAATAATTTTGGGTTGATTTTCAGAAAGAATGGTGAACACTTAATCCTTTAATGGGTTTTGTGGATTCAGATTATGCAGCGAATAGAGATACAAGAAAATCTTGTTTTCCCTACTCTATGGTACAACTGTAAGTTGGAAGTCTATATCCCGGCAAGTGGTTGCTCGTTCGTCTACTGAAGCGATTAAAGAGGCTCTATGGCTAAAGGAAATACTATCAGAGTTTGGGATAATGCAAAAAACAGGAGAAGAATGCTGCGTTTCATGAACGGACTAAACATATTGATATCAAGTTTCATTTTGTGCAGGTTAACAAGGTATCTACTCTGAACAATGCCATTGATATGTTTACAAAAGCATTGTGTATTGGGATGATTCAGCTTGGTGATTCTTAAGTCATTGACCAATTTTATTGCCCCGTAGTGGGGTTCAGAATGAGAGGTGCGCTTTTAAGAATTAGAAGTGCGACTTCTAATGAGCTGGAAATAGCCATTGGAATAACGGTAAAAGAAAGATGGTTGCAGTTGGTGTTATTTTTCTTTTATGAATTCAGTTGTAGTGCAGAATCCTTTTTCTCCTTCTTTAAGTTTTCTTCTTTCATTGTGAATGTGAATAAGATGTAACATTGAGAGAGAAGTAAGATTGCGAGCGATATCTCTGTAAACTCAGATCATAGTGAACTTCTTGATGACTCTCCGTGGACGTAGCCCGATTCCGGCGAACCACGTAAATAGTGTGTCTCCATTTTTCTTTTGGTTTCTGTTTTCTGCAACCCTCATCTTTATATAACATGATTCAAAAAATGAGTAATTTAATATTTGTATACTTATTTTGATTCATTTTATTTATTGATAACGAATTGAAGCCCAACATTAAATGATCTCAAGTGTAAAATTATTATTTTTGTAAATGCCTACATGACTATAATAGTAATCATAAACAACAACTCTTTCTTAAATACCGTCAAAAATTAAGGCAAAACTTTGCGTCAGACCCCCTAAATGATTTAGGTGAATCCAAATAATTTATTTTTACCAATTCAAACTCATATCCATCTTGGATCCTAAACTGAACCCCGCCTAAATCATTTAAACGGTCTAATCGGAGACTTCGTCTCAAATTAATTATGAAAAGTAATAAATATATTATAATAATTAATTATTAAACTTGAGATTTTGTCTCATGATACACCGCTCTATACTAAGGCCTAAGTCATTCCAAACAATTTACTTTTTTATACATCATAAAGTTGTAATTTTTTCTTTACTAATTAGCTGTATATTCTATATTATTAATGAGTCGTTTGGAGTATTTTTAAACTTACCTATCTTTTTTATGAATAAAATAAAAATATAAGTATTGACATTACTACATATTTTTGCATTAAAACCATAAAACTGTAATACTTTTGAATAAGAAATATACAAAATATTTCCCTTCGTAGGTAAACCTGATTGTCAGCGCCATCATGTTGGGTTTGTATTATTTATTCATTTTATTTCTCTCTTATCTACGAGTAAATAAAATTTAAAAAGACAAAAACAATTCATGGAATAAAAATTTAAAATCACCTTGCTGTTAGAAAAATTCATTGATTTGATATATCATAAAAAGGATACGAAAAAAATCCCAAAATTTTCACAATTTCTCTTAAATTCATTAATCATGGAAAATAGCACCAAGAAATGAGATTTGAGAAGTGCGACGCCAACACGTATAATTAGCTTATGTCAGCAAACTCGGAAATGACGTCCATACCCCTCCTGCT
>AYJT01105368.1:0-10638 GCA_001278415.1 Ocimum tenuiflorum
TGATTAGGGTTTATGATATTGAGCATGGCCGATATTTGTATAGTTTTGGAGAGAGGATCGAGGAATGCAGTGCCCTAATTGCTGATCAAAGGTACGTTGCTGCTTGTTCTGCTGATGCTACAATTCATTTATGGGATTTTGGGGCTCATTGATAAAAAAGAAAAATAAGAAAAGTGTCGGGTTTTGAGTTTGAATGGTGGGTAATTAGGGTTGTCAGATTTTCAAGCATTTGTTGTGGTTGGATATTCGCTCCTTTAATTTGAGCTAGCTAGGTTAGGGTTGTAGAATACTTTGACCCTAACAAAGACCGAATCTGATTTTTCTAAATATCTCAATTTGATTAATTATGTACAATTCACTACTTTCTTTGTACTACTTCTGCACATTAAGAAGCTAGATAAAGGAAAAGACGGCACAGCAATCTTTAATCAGAGGAAAATTCTTTTTATTCATTGGGGATTTTTTTTGGAGCAAACATTGGGGATTTGTTAGCACAGGATTGTTTAGTCTTGCATGGATGCGATTGCAGCTCATACTTCATTTTGGATACAAATTGCATTGGTGTCAAGTAAACAAACAAGGCATGCCTCAATTATTTCTGAGAAAAAGAGTAAGAGCGTAGTGTGGGGAAGGATGTTTGTTTAAAATATATTGGAGGTGGTTTTCGATTAGGCCGCCTAAATCATTTGAACGGGTTTTGAGTAAGGATTTGGGTTGGTGAAAATGAATTATTTAAATCCATCTAAATAATTTAGGTGGTCTAATGCAAATTTTTGTCAATATATACTAATAATCTAAATTGAAACTTGAAGAACAAATCCTAATGCATGAGCTCATTAAGATCTTTAATTGATGAGTTGATTGATTTAGCGCATGGCGTATTTAATTCTTGAATGCTAGAAGAGTCACTAAAATGTTATACATCTTCCTTTAGACTTATCACTACAATGACATTGTGCAAAAAATTCTTGAAATAAGGCAAAAATATTTTCATTAAATAAAAAGAAACAAGGCAAAGCTGCCATGACCACAAAGCTTACATGCCCTCTCAATGAGCTAGCACGCACCCTTCTAATGGGTGCTATTTTTTTTAATTATTAAAATTTATGTCTTTTGAATAATTAGAAAACACCAAAATTCATAAAAAATTCTCTATAAATGAACCCAATATTGGTATACTTTTGCACAATAGAAATGCCTCTTTTTGTCACTCTTTTTGATTTCCCATTTTTTTCTTTATCATGGATCTCAATCAATCAAATTATTCAAATTTTAATCAAAACTCGCAATGGTAGTAATTGAATGTGTAATTTATATTTCATATAATTGTAATTTTGATTATCTTGTGCTGCATTTATGTTTTGTGAATTTACCTTTTTATTTTGATTAATTATTGCAATTTTATTTTTTAAGAATGAAATTTTGGTGCATAGTAATTTATTTATTATAATTAAAAGTATATCTAATCATCAAATTTCATGTTACATAACGGTGTTAGGCATCATCTTAATCAGCATATCAATAAAATGGATCTGGATAAAATTTTTTTTTTTTTAATTTGAGAACATGATATATCTCCATTAAATTATGTGAGTATTACTTATGCAGACATTATGACTCGATTCATAATACCATTATTTAATAGAGAATCCACATGATTCCTAAATGATGCAAATATATAATCAATCAACAAGGAGAAGGCTCAGATTATGTGCAACACACCGCATGCGGAGGTTTCATACCAATCTTTTATTATTAAAAAAAATAAAAGTTTAATCATTCAACCAATGTGGGAGAATGAAATGATACTCAAACACATTAGTTGGTGGTTTAGGATTGAGTTTTGGGAATAATTCTCTAATACTTGCAAGTCATACAATCTCATATGATATGATGGGTTAACATATAATCATTGTTGACAATCAAACCAAACGCTATCTAAGTCCCAAAAATCAAAATTAAAGCCCAAAAAAATTGAAATCGAACCTAGGAGTTAGATCTAAACCCTAAAAATAAAAGTGAACACTAATAATCTTTTATCAGTATTTTTAAGAATACCTAATACAAATTTTTGGCCGACCAAATATAGAGTTTAATGCGTTTTCCTGTACCAGAATGTGAGTTTATCTGAACATTAGGTAAAATCAATTAATTTAGCTAGTGCGTGCAATTTTGGTGCTGGGTCAAATAGGCCCATATTAATATTTAGAGTAGTTATTATATTCTTGAGTAGTTCCATTTCCCAAAAGTTAACAGTTTGTTTCATTTTTTAATTCCAAATTAACATGTGAATATTTAACTTTGTAATAAAATAACTGAATCCATGTCATTTTGCGAAACTGCAATATGGCAAAATTAAGTATTCCACAAAGTGCAAAATGATCGATAGAACTACTAATGGGTTGTTGGTATTTAAAGTATTTTGGTTGGTAATGTAAATGTCCGAGATGTATACGATTTATTTATATGATTTCGTGTTGATTTTATGATTTTCTTATTTTTAGGTAATCCAGATTATTTAATCAGAAACATGTTTTATATATTTATTTTACATGATAGAATGCATGATAGTACCCTCGCCTTCAAAAGTGCAAGAGACCATGATTCAAAATTTAATATTGCAACTCAATTTAAATAAAAATACAATAAAATATCCCAATATCTTCTAGTGGGTGGTCAACAAAATATTGAATTGGTAGATTGCACACACAGATTTTGGATTAGTAAACTCTCTTGTAACATATGTGCACCAGCTACCACTTTGAAAATTTTGAGGAATAAATGGGGTGGTGTTGTCCATGGACATACAGATAACCAACCTCACCTCCTCCCAAAAATATGAACTATTGTAATTCATCGATGATTAGTATATGGCTTTACATTCCCAATTCATTAAACAATATCTTCCTACTTACGTGCTTAATCTCGATAGCAGTCTCACGTTATACATATGAGCGAAATTTCTTCTTCACAAAAAAACAACAATAATAATAATATAAAACTAATATCAGAATATTCACTAAAATCATATAGAAACTAGATATATATTTGCAGCAATATTAATGTGGACAAACACCAATTATATTGAATCATAAAAGTAAGGATTTAAAAAAATGATGAGGAGATGAATCAGCATATATAGGAGTTGGAATATATATATATATATATATTGTATTATATTGGCAGAGGTAGAAGTTGAACTAACAGAACAATTTTTCCCACCAATCAAAGCTAAATGGCTCTTATATAAACCACAATTAGCCATGCAATCATCACTCATCTCCTCAAAAACCTTTGATACAACACCAAAACATTCTATCAAACCATGGCAATCCAATATTCATCTTTCTTCTTTTATCTCCTCTTAACCCTCACTTTTTCATCCACAATTCATGGTCGTCACCTCCTCGAATCCCCAGAGTTGCCAAAGCCTGAGATTCCCAAACCTCAAATACCTGAACTACCAAAACCCGAGATTCCGGCTTTGCCCAAGCCTTTGATTCCAGAGTTGCCAACTTTGCCCAAACCTGTGATTCCAGAGTTGCCGAAGCCGGAGCTGCCAATTTTGCCTAAACCTGAACTACCAAAGCCCGAGATTGCAGAGTTGCCTAAACCACAACTCCCGCCTTTGCCAAAGCCCGAGATTCCTCAACTTCCCAAGTTTCCAGAAATGCCAAAACCTGAGCTGCCCAAATCACCTTGATTCCCACATGCATGAAAACAATTGGGTGTTGGAGATGATGCTTACTGTTGCTTTTGTCTTCTTTGCGTTTTTGTTGTGAGGGTTTGATTGTTTCTTATTATTATCACACACCTTTATATATACTGTCATTGTAATTCCTTTACCACGCTAGATTATGTATTTTGCTTTTTATGTATAATATATGAATTTCACTCTGGTTTACTGCTTAATTTCTTGACCGTGTAGAGTTCACAAAACAAGATGTTCCTCACTCCATTATCTTAACAAAAGTTCTCTTTCAAAATAATGGATGGTCCGCCCAACTTTTCTTTTTCTTTTTCTTTTTTTTTTTTATAATTTCAACCTTGAATTTGTCTGTTGGCGGAGTTTTTAACTTTTGTTACCGTTTACACGTAAAAGACCAGCCAAATTCTTAACAGTTGCAAGGCGGTAATGTTTAGTGCTATATAAACCGATCAGTCGGCGACAACGATATATATATATTTTACACAATATTGGCAGCAACAAGTTGCATTTGGCAAGAACAATTCAAGTGTATAATTTAAAGAAGGGAAATTATGTAATTATATCCCAAAGTATAATGAATTATGTAATTATGTCCCGAATTATTTTCGTTATGCAATTATATCCCAAAGTTTTATTTATTATGTAACTATATCTTGTTAGTTGACATTATTAGTTGACCGTTGAACTCCATGTTTGTAGTGACGTAACCATCAATTGTGTTGCAATGAAGCAAAATGAGTCGTTTATATTATTTAAAAAAATTTTGGAATCAGATTTTACCTTTTTATGACACAATTTATGACAACATCACTGAAAATGTGGTATTTAACAACCACGTAAGCACATTTTTTGCCATATTAACCACGTAAGCACATATAATAACATAACAAATGAAACTTTAGAATATAATTGCAAAACAAAAAAAGTACATAATAAAATTGCATAATTGACTTTGGGATGGAAATTGCATAATTTCCCTTTAAAGAAACTCAATGTTTTCTTATACAAATAACCTTTGTGTTAACACAAAAGCGTAATAGCAAAATCAAATCCAATTCTTGTTTAAATAAGTGAAATATAAATTTAGGATCATATCCAAGGGTTTAGTGTATTCCATGTGATAAATATTAATGAATTTTATTTATAGATCTGGCTTGATTAACAATTAGCATTAAACCCGTAATTTTACCATTCATTATACAGTTATGTCCTTATGTGTTATGCAGCGACAAGTATAAAACACTATTATGCAAAAATTCAATTTGTTATATGCAGCAATAATATATAATAATATTATGCAATCAATTCAAAATATATTATGTAGAATATATGCAGTGATAGTTTACGGTTTAGTTTTACATAATGTTATTTGTTATTACTGCATAATAGCAACTTGAATTTCTGCATAACACATAAGGGCAAACTGTAAAATGAATGGTAAAAACACGGAACTAATACTAGCTGTTGATTAAGTCAGATCTATGGACGAGAATTTATTATTTGTTATTACTGCATAATAGAAAGTTGATTTCTGCATAACACATAAGTACAGACTGCATAATGAATGGTAAAAATACGGAATTAATGTTAGTCGTTGATCAAACCAGATCTATCGACTAGATTCATTAGTATTTATCATACTTGATCACAACTCTATAAATTTAATATTAAATATTGTGCAAGTATATATAAAAACCAAGATGATATTGGTCCGTTAATTATGATATATGTGAGGCGTAAAACATCTTACCTGTTTTCTTGTACCATACAAATACTCGATGCTCGGTTTGGGTCTCCTGTTACACAATGGTGTTACACATTATGTTATATTGCTTAGATTGTTGACAAGTGTACAAATCAATTGAGATAAATCACGTCCCTAATAGAGAAAGATTATACCATAATTAATCTCATTTGATTTGTACAATTGTCAATAATCGAAACAATGAAACACAATTGTGTAATAGGAGATCCGGAATGCTCGATGGTAGTGCCTAGTGCATATATGAACAATATTGAAAAACACACAAGAGACCAAATAATATAGGCTAATTAATTATCTTAGAATAGTTTATTTTCCACTAAGTATAACAAGTTGATTAATTTTTCAGCTTCCAACATGTGATGTTTAGCTCGTAGAAAAGTAATTGAAGCCAATCATATTGCCAACTTGCAATATGTATTAAATGAGTGCGTGATGACCTACAAATAATGGCGAATATAGTTGGTTTTCACTAAATACAAATGGTTCATTAAAACTTATAACTAGATTCTATTGTACTTTCAACTTTCAAGAAACTAGAAGCTAATTTCTCAAGAAAAATATCTGAAGGAAGTATAGAATAGGGTCATTCAACATAAATTATATTTTTAAGTAAGATTGTACAGTTCTAGATATCCTTCTAGCTGAGTATGATTCAATTCCATCCTCCTCTTAGGCCTAGAGAAAATTAAGTTTATTAGTTGTAGATACGTTTTCTTTTGTTAAAATAATAAAATTGTATATCTTGCTATCATCAGTCTCGAAAAGAAGTGATTGTTTGAACCCCTCACTCGAGCCGGGAAGCATTCCTAAACTCTGAACTAGGACATCAGTCGCAAAATGGGATTAGCGACGGAAAAGAAAATTGAAAAAAGTTTTGTAAATATCTATGTGTCATCTGATTGGGTACTTCAATTAGGCAAGTATGAATTAGACAAATGATTAGGGTCTTGTATTGATTATTGAAAGAAATGGTTAGATTAGTACTTGTTACTGAGTCCAACATTGTGGTTAACGGAGGAGATCTCCTCCTTGTTCACCTAATCAAATTGCGTGTTTATTGAATTGGATAATCTGGTGAGATTTAATTTACAATTTTTTAAAATCATTGGACCAATTTCTTCCCTCATTAATAGGGACAAACGGGATAAACTAATTGTCGGCAAAAATGTGTCATCCTTATAGGTAACCATGGTTGTATAAGGACATTCACCGTAGGGAAAAGAATGGGGCATGGCAAAGAGAGAAGAGGAGAGAGGAGTTTCTTTCTTGGTTGAGGCAGTCGGTGGGCCCCACGGGCAGCGCACAACAATTCACGCTCCCTTTCAACCACGCAGGCGTGTGTGATACACGAGATGGCATTGAGAGTGGTCGATAAATCGACCCTTTTCATATTTATTTATTTTCTTTTTCTTTATTCTTTTTTTATAATTTAATTTTGTTTTTCTTTTATTTATTTTCTTATTTACTTTCTTTTTATATCAAAAATTTTATTTTATTTTTATTTCATTTTAATTTTTTATCAATTTTTTAAAATTTAATTTTAAAATTTTTTTAATTATATTTAAATTTTGCAATTTTCGATAATTATTTAGTTATATTTTATTATTTAATAAATTAATTAATTAGTTTAATAAAATTATTTATTATATTTATAAAAATAATAATAAGAAATATATATATATATATATTATTGGTTATGACATGTTACAGCTGTCACTGTCATTACTGGATGTGAACAGAATTTCTTCTGAATCTAGATGCAAACCTGAAGAAAATAATTAATCAAGTGAGCTGAGTAGTTCAGGTGGAAAAAAGCGATCGACATGGCGGGAAGATGCGAACTCTTCTGTGCAATCGTACTGGCGATCTTAATCCCTCCTCTCGGCGTCTGCATCCGCCATGGCTGCTGCACCGTAACGCCTCTCTCTCTCTCTCTCCCCCCCAACCTCTTTATTTTCTTCTGGCGATTGTCTTACAATTTCTCCCTTTTGGTTTTCAGTTTGAGTTCTTCATCTGCTTGCTGTTGACTATATTGGGTTATATTCCTGGAATTATTTACGCTCTCTACGCTATAATATTCATCGATCACGAACGATTCCAACAAGATTATTATCAGCTTGCTTAGTACTCTCGCTTCCTGCCCCCCTTTTGTCTTTTGTTTCGATTTTGGAATTAATTCTTCTTTTCCTTCTTTTTTTTTGGGTGGCTTGTTTTATTACCAGTCGTAATAAAATTTGAATGTTTACGGTTTGAAGTGAAGTTGATCAGTAAGATTTGTATTTCATTCTGTTGATGTCGATGAATTGGAACTACCAATTAAATACACGTAGCAATAATGGATTGAGATCTGTATTGTGTGAAATAAATATTGTTTGCTATTATCCATAAAGTGAAGTGAATATTCAGTTTGAGATATATACTGTTTTTACTGGAAGGATCTGATAAACAACCAATTTATTGTGTTTATGCTGTATGGTGGTAGTAATATCCAATCTAAATATTGCTTCACCTCTTGCCACTTCTATTTCAACTCATAAAGTTCTGTACGACATTCATCTTTTACTCATGGAAATAGCTTATTCAGAGATGCCAAGTCCCATGCAGATGGCTATAGAGTTGTGAAATTCATGCTATCACGAGTAGAGCTCAAGTCTTAGACAGTTTACCATTGACCCTATTTATTCACTTGATATATCAGGGTCTGCACGATATTCAACTACCAAAAAGTTCTATGAATGAAATCCCAGTGGGGGAGAGCAATAATGGTAAAAGTTTCGAATAAAACATCTTGTATAGTATTCCGCACAGTCAAATTATGATCTCACAAAATTAGCAAAATTCATGTGACACAATTTAAAAACTAATCGAATACAAAACAAGAGGACTTGAGGTCCTTCATTCTGCAGCAATTAGGGCCCCTGATTAACCACAATGCACAACCAAAATCTTTTTATATTCTAAATTATGCTCTCTATTAATACATTAGTATGACCTCCATCATCACCACCACTTCTTCCTTCACTGTTCCCACATGCATCATCACATCACGGCTATGGTTGGGAATGGCAAAAGTGAGAGGAGCTCTAGAACATGGTCTCACAGGCAGCCACATCAGACGCCTGTGCATCAAGCAAGTGCTTCCCAGCCAGGTCAGAGCTTACAGCTTTAACTGCAGCACTGAACAAGGCCTTCTTGTAGTAGTCATCACCCACCTTTGCAAGGATCTCCCTCACTACCTTGAAATCCAATGCTCCTGCCAAAACAAGTCTCCCAATTATATCACCGAAATTAGCCGGCGCTTTTGGCAGATCAATCGCAAGGTCTTCCAGTGCTTCTGCATAACCTTGACATCCTCCTGCAATGTCCGCTGCACTAACAACCTTCTTCCCGAACAGATAGTCAATGAGTTTTGCAACTGGTTCAACACAGGGTGGGCTTTTCTCTAATCCAACTGAAATCGTCTCTTTCACAAGTTCAGAATGATAGGCCGGGGACTTCAACTCTTCCACACATTGCAATGCTTCATCAAGAAGTCTGACGCTAAAGTATTCCTCCAAAAGAGACTTCGTCTTTCTCTTGAGCTCATCGGTATTCAGTCTTGCTGTTGAAGCTGTGGATGCTGCTGGAGCCTGCCTAACTGGCGCACTTATTTGAGATCCTCCATAATTACGAGCAGGAGCAGGAGCACCACTACCCTGCAAGAGAGCACTAGTTCTGGTACCCATGAAACCATCAGTACCTTGAGGTAGGAATCGCTGGTTCGGTGACGATGACTTCCCCACTAGTGGAGGCTGAGCACGAACCATTGAGCCATCACCCCTCGGCATGGATCGAGATCTAGGAACCTCCCAATTGTCATTATCCATTCCAGGCATTCCAGGCATCTTCCTTGTTCCAGGCATCCCTGGCATCATACCACCTGTACCAGGCCGATTCATTGGGAATCCACCAGGACTAAGATTTCCTTGAGTTCTGCTATTTCTAATACTAGCAGCAGCACCAGGGCGTAGCCCCATATTCTTCTCAGCTTCCGAATGTATCTCATTAATGGTTTTGGCTTTTACCTGGTAACCACAACACACAAACCACATAAGATTTACTGGAGAAAATCAGCATAAAGATAGAGTAGCAAATGGAGAAAGCTACCTCTTCCCGTCTGGGTACCCAATTGTTGGCACGCAAATCTAGAACATCACGTAGCATAAACCTAAGCCGTGCAGCCAACTGAGGATTGGTTGACAATTCCTTCAAGCGATTGAAGTACATATCATTAATACGCTTTGACTTTTGGCTCTCATCGAGCTGTTTCCCAATCGTGTTGAAAAACTGACATATGGCCTCAACATTCTCCTCTTCTGGACAACTGGAACCATCCTGTCCCAGAAGCTCCTGCTCAAGAAAATTCCATGTTACAGATAATTAACGGTAAAAAGGTTCGACTTGGGCAAATATTAAAGAGGGCACATAGGCAAAATGAGATAGAGAAAGATAACCTGAACTATATGATGAACAATCTTTTCAGGAACCATCCTCTGTTTCAGAAGTTCTCCAATCAAGCGAATATTTCCAAGTGTTCGGAGTTTGAGTAACCTCTCCTTATCTCTTCTCTCTAATTCTTGCTCAGGTGTGGACATCTGTTTTAGCTCTTCCCTCAATTTCTCAGCACCTTCAAATGCCTCCTGGCAGTTATTCAAGAGAACTCGCTTAAATGTAATTTCTTTACCACCAGGCTCATCTGACGGGAATGGAGGAAGCTTTGCATTGAGATCTGAGCATAGCAATGCATACATGGGGCAGAACGTTGGCTCCAACACAGCCTTGTCAAATATCAAGGAGATAACTCCCTGAGGATCCAAAAACAAAAGCTCTCAGAGGCTATCAAATTATGGTGCATCACGACCAAGAGGCTGAAAAAAAGAAACAAAGTAACCCATTACCTTCAAAATATCAGCTGTTGTTATCCCAGAGTCAATCAATTGACCCTTCAGAAGATCAAATTTTTCAGGAGTCAGCTTGTTCAATATTCTGCGAGAAGTGTAGAGTGATAAGCACCAATTTTCACATAATAAAATGGTCAATATACTAAACTAGAAGCTCTGCAACAAAGCACATTGAAAATTCAAAAGATGGTGTCAGCTAGTCATTCAAAATAACCCAAACCCCA
>AYJT01105369.1:0-15025 GCA_001278415.1 Ocimum tenuiflorum
CAATGTTTTGAGGAGTTTTTTAATCAAACATGGCAATATGTGTGCATTAGAATTAACATGTAAAATTAAGTACCCTTTCACAGTTTTGAGAACACGGTCCTTCTCTGATAAATTACCCCTTCTAGCAGACCATGGTGCCTCAGCCTTAATCAGACTTGGTGCGACCTGTTTCAAATATACATAGGAATATGCTCAATTTCTACACAGATTGCTGAACACAGATTACTTATCTGTACAATTAGAAGAGTGTGACTACAAGCATGTTTGACTTCTAAATACCTCACACGAAGACACCAGTAAAGTATATTAATCAAAGTCACTTACCCCTTGGTTTGAAGATACCTGTGACTTGGCAAACTGTGAGTTTGTCTGATCTTGCTTATTGTATTGGCTTTCTTGCCACCTGGAACCTATGTCTCTGTCTCTTACTGACTCCCAGGATCTTTCATCTGAAGAAGCAGGTAACAGTGTGGAACGATTACGCCAGTCACGATTGTCGAGCTCAGAGAAGCGGCTCTGGGGTTGATCCTGTAGCTATATAGAAAGATTTACAAAAGGAATTATGAAGTCATCAAGGAAAATAAACCCCCAAAGGAAATAATGAACAGTAACTTATTCACCCAAAAACATCAAGATGTATACCCAATAGGAGAAGGAAGTATCAAATCAAAGTACATATAAATCAGTTTGGTTAAAGAAGGTACTATAGAGATTATCAGATACCCCATGAAACTTACAGTGCTCTCTCCACGAGTCCAGCTCACATCTTTAACAAAAAACTCAGCTTCAACTTCTTGTTTAACTTTTAGAATAGCCTCTGGGATAATGTTTACCGCCTACAGAAGAATTTCAAGCAAGAAACCAAACAACTGAATTCAATACATAAAATTAGATTAGATAAGAAGACTGAAATTGGCAATGAGGTGGAAAATCCCAGTTGAGTAGCTGGTTGACTTTTAACAAACTAGATGATAGATCTACTGGAAACACAGTAAACTGCTACAATATCTATCCGAGATTATGTATGGCAAAGAGAGAAACCGTGTATTTAATTTTTAAAACGAAAAGGTAAGGACTTGAACCATATGTAATAGGAACCAACAATAATTAGCAATAATTTTCCACTAGTGCACAAGTAAACCAAGAAAAAGCCCTACCTCCCTTAGCTGAAGTAACAGATCTCTAGTATAACGGATTCGTTCGTGACCCTCGAATCGAGATTCTCCAGTCTGTAACAAATAAAAGGTGTAGAAATTTGCAGTTAAAACGAATAAAGTGTGAGGATTTCCTCCAATTCAACAATTGAAATGCTAGCTAGTCTCGACAAAAACTCAGCTACTTTAATAACCAAGAGAAAAATAACGCTACAACATGACTAAATCGAAGGACATACAAAATCAATTACCCATGAAGTTACACTAAGTAGATAAAAATAAAAGGTCACTAAGAGTGCAAGATTTCACATATTTTCAATGTCACAAGCTTGGAATCTATAAGTTAGCACACAAGAAACTGATTACTGTAAAATGAATCAACAGTACCATTTCCATAGCCAATGCATGCATACAACCGACCTAATATCTAAAAACGTTACAAACACTGCTACCAAATCTACAGTAAGTCAATCGCAAACTGAAACTTCAGTCCCTCAATTTCAACGTCATAATGCGGACACCTTAGTTTTTAACATTCAAAATTTCCTGCATGGGCATATTAATTGTTTAATATTCAGTGCACGATAATCTAAAGCCTGAACATTGCTTTAGGCCCATATTCATAGTAATCACTCAACTCGAGTAAATATCAACCTTCTCAACTTTCGCCACCTATGACTAGCAAATCTGATGATTCTAAATAACTTTTACTTGAAAAAAACAAAAGCCAGTAACTTTAATCTCTTGTCCCAAGATCCAGAAGTTGGAATTAAATGAGGTTCCTCGGAAACAAATACACCACGATTCTATTTGGGTAGTAGAAATATTAGATGAAATTGGGACGAGAATCTCCTAGACTAGCATCCAATGTAAACCATTGACAAACAATTATGTCGCGTATGTATTCTTGAATGCTCCACATTTGTGGCTCAAATTAACTGAATCACACCCAATGTTGAACAAAAATCTTAACATTATACAATCCCGAAAGTATTAAATGAAAAGCACAAATATCAATAGATTATCTCGACGTACCAAGAAAAAAATATCCATATACTGTTGCCAAAACCGTTCAATTAGCTAACTTTGAAATCAAGGAAACCAAAACAACTCTCAAATTCAGATACGAGAACATTATTATGAGATACTAATTTCAATTTGGAAGCAGCTAATGGTATAGCAATGTTCGCACGTAAAGCTGTACGATGTGCTCACCGCATCACAAAAGATACAATTATTAAATTCCAGGTCAAAAAGATCTCGAAACAAATCAAGAAAACCTAGATCTGAGCCGAATAGTAAAAAAGCACCGACCTTGAAGGAAGAGAATGAAGAGACAGCACCGCCGCCATGAGGACGCAGCAGAGGGAGATCGGAATTTGGCGCAGCCGATGAATCAAAGCGTGGGCCAAAAACTCTAGCTCCGCCGCGAGTGCCACCACCTGGTCTCAAGCTCAAAACCGTCTGATCAGCCTGCATAACTCGCAATTTGAAATTCCAGAGAGGTATCTACAGTATATAGATTCAATTCTAACGTATATATAGATGTATACACTAAATGATAGAGGGATCAGAATTGCGATGGGGGAGAGATTTTCAGAGAGAGAATTTCTGCTTTTCCTCTCTCTACAAGGAGAGGAGATGGCAGTATGGACTGTGATGGTGCATATATATGCTGGGGACAGAAAAACCCTTGTTCCCGTGGTAAGAAGATTGGGTTGGATTTCAGGGGGGTATTTTTGGAAATTTATATTGATCGCGCTTTCGATTTTTGGACTATACTACATTGTCAAAATTACAAAAAATTGTTTAGGAAATTATGTGCTACCTAAATTCATTCTTCTGAAAATTGGCCGTTCGGGCGCAAGGAGTAATCAAAAATCACGTAATCAATATAATATATATATATATATAAAGGTCCGTGATGTACTTTCCCGCCCTACAATAGTTTTTCTAATCCTTTATTTATTTATTTTTAAATTAAAAACTATCTAAAAAAACATAGAAAGGGAAAATATTTAATTATATTATAAATTATATTTTTTTATAAAAATAATATAAATTATTCGAAATTCTAAATAAATGTACAAACTATTAGAAATAGTTTAAATATAAGAGGACTTCAATTTTCCGGCACCATAATGCTGAATCAACACGCTGAATTCGACGTCACCGCCACGTCAGCTTATGTCATATAATTTATTTTAATGAAATAAATTCAATTATAAAAATAAAAGTTTATTGTCTAATTATATCAATAATATAAGTGAAAAATATTAAATATATTGTGTATATATATATATGTATTTTGAAAATCACCAAAAGATGTTACACATACACATATATCATATTGTTAATTATATTTTGACACGTGTTAATTATATTTCACATAAAGATATGAATATAATCTATGTATATTTTGCCCATGCAACTACTATACTAACAAAATTATATTTATATCTCTTTCTCTTCAAAATATCACATATTCGTTAATTTTATTTTTCTGATTTGAAATGTTATTAGAAGAAAAGCAAAACATTAATTTTTATTTTATCATTTAAATTGGACTCGCTTTAGTGTCTAGAGGTTGTATTTGTTCTAATTCTCTACATTTTTGCACAGTTTATATATGGATTTTGATGTATATTTATGATTCATAGCATATTTTGTACTAATATTTAATATTGTTAGACGAGTATCTAATATATTTTTAGACATCCAATAAAAAAACACATATATATAATTTTATACTATATTATATTATAAACTTAAATATTAAGTGTTGGTCCGCGCGACGCGCGGTTATAAAACTAATTGGTAAATAATAAGTTGAATCCATAATGAAATGAGTTATTGTAAAATACATGTTGGTTGTCCTTAGCGATTTGATAAAATGTTTTTTTTTCAGCAGAGTGAAAATGGATACATATTCCAACTCAAAAAAAAAAAATGCATACATGTTTGTAATTTTTTCATCAAAACATACAAAAAAACAAAAAGGCATTTTATTTTTTATTTTTGGGTACAAAAAGGCATTTAAATTTGCACACCCTGAAAACGTATATATTTGATAATGCATGATTTATGGATAAGATGATAATCAACTACTGATGCATATGCTCCGCCATGGCTGGTCTGACCAGCAGCACTTTTCATCATTCCTGCAAATCCCAACTGCCCAAACCCTTAAAGCCGCTATGTTTCCATCTCCACACCGTTCCTCTCCGCATCCTCACCCCCAAAACCACCCATTACCCCTCAATTTCCACCACTATCTCCGCCCGGAGGTCCAACTCCAGTGAGGATGAAGCCCTGGATTTCTCTCTGATTAAGTGAGTTCTATCCGCGTGGTTCCTGGTTAAGGTTTTATTTTTTTGCTCATCTGTTTGGTTATTAATCATGTGCTCTTACTGTTTGTGATTTGGAATAGGTCAGATAATGTTAGGCTTATTGATCAGCAACAGAAGATGGTGAGTGGATTTGTGTGTGCGATGTTAGTGTTAATGTGGTAAGGTTATATATGTTTGATTTAACATTGCGTTGTTTTGTGATTTTGTTTAGGTTGGAATAGTTTCAAAAGCTCAGGCTTTTCAAATGGCTGAGGATGCTGAGCTAGACTTGGTATGGTCGATTTATTTTAATCCTTTTGAGTTTTCTACGAAATGTTTCTTGCTAAAATTTTTCCATGCTGTATTCTTCCTGTAAGATATCATTTTTTTCTATCTTCTCCATGCTAAATTAGGTTTCTATAGGCTTGCGAGTTTGTTTCACCACTCAAGAAGGCAGTGACTCATCTACAAATTTAAGGCTTACCTGTTGTTTCTCGTCTATTGCTCCTATTTTATTAGGTGATATTGTCTCTAGAAGCAGATCCCCCAGTTGTTAGAATTATGGAATACAAGTAAGACATTTGCTTGCCCCACTTTTATACGTTCTGCTCTCAATTTTGATCTCAATGATCTTGAACACCAGCATATCACAATTTTACTGATCCATAAATTTGAATGTCGTAGGTGTTGCTTTTCTTGTTGTGGGCTGAATTCCCTTTGTATATTGTTGCTTTATATACCCGTGCAGTAAATATAAATACGAGCAGCAGAAGAAGAAACGAGACCAGCAGAAGAACAGTGCTGGTAAAGATCTCTTCTATTTTTGCTTTTTCTGATTCTGCTGATCATAAATAACCAGGAAGTTATGTTTCTGAAGTGCTCAATTGAATGACAGCTAGTCGCATGGATTTGAAGGAACTAAAGATGGGGTAAGTGATCTTGTTAGACTGGCTTCATTCCTTAGTTGATCATCCTAGTTGTTCACCTATGGAGATTTCTTAATTTTCTCTACATATTCTGCAAGTCTAGATCAAGTAAGTGTCAAATGTCAGATGGAAGTTTGATCAGATTGTAGACAAGCTTATTTCCTTATTCAAGTTACTCTATTACCAGGCAAACCTTACATATCTCGAGGGTATAGCAAAAATAATATTGGAAGGAAGAGGATTAACTAACAAACATGAATTCTATTAAATTCTGTTTGGTTAGTGAGATGACCTTTGATCACTAAATTTTAACTTGTGGTTCCTGAAATATTATGCTAGATAGCTGGGATCTGTAGTGGCCAATGCCCATGACCAAAGGATTTGCATATTACCTCTAACATACCGGTAATTAGGACTGGGTATAACCAACATTAGATGAAGGAACATGATAAAAGTTAACCTATTATCGTATTGTACCTCATGATATTATGGTTGATAGAGCTGATTTAACCAACACTCACAAAAAGGATAGAATAAAAATTTACATGTTATTATTTTGTATCAGCAGATAGGTTTCATCATTACTTCTTCATTGACGCAATTTTGCAGCAATCATATAGGAGAATGATGAACTCTATTATAATGATCTCATAGTTTGGAGATGTTAAATATGAAGTGGACTTTAGTCCTTGTTGTATCTGTGTTTGTGTTTTTTTCTTGGTGTGTCGCTTCACATACCTCCTTGTACATTTGGCAGTTATAACATCGATGTCCATGACTATACTGTGCGCTTGAAAGCAGCAAGGAAATTCTTGACTGATGGTGACAAGGTTGCTTTACTAGTTTTTTTCTGGTACAAAAAGTGCAACTCAGAATCATCTATTTATCAGGAACGCGGAATGCTGAATAATATCATTCCTGCAGGTGAAAGTCATAGTAAATTTGAAGGGGCGTGAAAATGAGTTCAGAAATAATGCTATTGAGCTTATCAGACGGTTTCAGAATGATGTTGGAGATGTAGTATCAATAGCCATGAAAAAGTAGTGAATATAATGTTGGTTATCTAGAAATGAATGAGCATAGTGAATATTAATGGTGAAATGATATTGGTTTTACAGCTGGCGGTTGAGGAAGCTAAAAATTTCAGGGACAGAAACATTTTTATTGTGTTGGTACCGAACAAGGCTCTAGTAAAGAAGCCTCAAGAAGCACCAAAGAAAAGGGATAATTCTGTAGCAAGCCAAGTTTCAGCTGCCATTTGAGTGCTATGCTAACATCACTTTAATCCCCTCTTACGACTGCTCTTTTATTTTTTTTGAGAGAGGACTGTGCCCTTGTATTGTATTCGAAATTTAGCTGTGCGAGAATGTTGCACCTTTAAGGTAAAGAAACAGGCGAATATCAAAACCTCTTTGTATTTCAACTTTGCTTGCTTACGAGAGGTAAATACAACTATATGGAAAGGAGGGACCGAAGCCTTGACCCTACGAGATGGAAAAAAGAATGAGTAACTCATAAAATTTCTAACTAAGCCTGTAGACTTCGAATAAGAATGAGGGCCAAAATACATCCATTTACAGTCGCCAACAAAATGTTTTGCCAAGGGAGCAAAGCTCACATTCTAACATTTTCGTATTCAACAACTTTGATGCTCTCTTTAATACCCATATGTTGACGTTTCGCCGTCTCCCCAACATTGTTTCAACTGTAATAGGTGGCTCCTAAGACTGTTTTCTTCCACCTGCCGAATACATTCAAACCCATCAGCTATTTCCTGAGCTAAAACTTAAAACATGTCAAGACAATGAAGTCGTGGTGAAAAAAAGAACAAAAAATTATTGACTTGAATCCAACATTTTAATGAGAGAGCGAAAGTACGGATACCAGCTACCGCAAGAGACTTGGCTTATATCAGTTGAGTTGAGATGAGGGTAAGAACAAGATGATGTTTAACTCGGGCAGGCTAACTACTATCGGCAGTCCTAGTGATTGCTAGTAATATTACGTAAGCATAAATAACGAAAGATAACATGACAGCAAGAATCAATGGTTCAGAATGCTTGTTCTCACCTGCAGTGCAGTAATAGATCCCAAAAGCGATTCATATTCATCAAAAATAGCACATTCCTGTATTACTGCATCAGCAAGTTCAGACACCAAGCTATGCGTGGTGTCCACCTGCATGATTAGAACACAAATCTGAAGGCAGTTGTTTCTTTGGATGATAACAGGCAAAACAACAAAAAGAAGTATGACAAAAAATGGGAAGTAATTATAAATGTCAATCAACAGGGAAGAATGGGCCAATACCAAACACCCAGATAAAAAATAATGCACAACCCACTAGCCATACATACAAAAGGGTATTCCAATATGCCATAAGACAATGCTGCAAGCATCCATACTGCTGGAGCATTTTGGGCTGTCCAGTCTGTTTGACAAATATCCCTTTTCGCAGCAGCAATAAAGGTTCTTTTTTCCAATCATAGCATATAGAATCATTGTGGCTTTATATAAATTATGACAAGGCAGTGTAAGAGGAAGCGATATCTTAATTTATAAAAGAGATACTGGGACTCCTAAACAGTAAAAGAGGAGGGGACATGGTTAATTTACCCTAGTGGAAAAGACAAGGAATTCATTACAGTATCTATTTTTTGTCTCCACTATGTGACATCCTTCTAATGAACACAGTATTTACTACAGAGCACATTAGAAGAATCACACAGAAGGACATGTTCCTTGAGGACAAGAAATACTACAAATACCGATTCTAGAACAATGTTAGGCATATAAGGATGGGAGCTTTAACTTAAGCGAAAACAATGGTCAAAGTTAATGATTGACCCCAGTTATATGCCCATCCACAATTTCATGCGGATCAAATGTGGGAAATCATAACAACTCGTCCCCCTTTTAAACTGGACGTCCACTGCTGGCACACTTTGGGCGGCAACCAAGGCCCACATCCAAGTGGCAACACTTTCCCTCTAGGCCCACACCAGGGTGGCAAATTTTGGCCAAGGGTACACAAATCGGGAAGCTCCTTCCCGTGGCGGACATCCAAGGCCCAAACACTCAAGATGGCAACCTTGGGCCCCCACATCAAGTACCCCCTTTCCGTGTTGGATGTCTACAGCCTACACACTGGTGGCAACCAATGGGACACACAATGGGTAGCTCCTTTCTATGGCACTTCTGCTCCCTGCAATGGATCCGCATTGTTAGGCATATAAGGTTGTGAGCCCTAACTTAACCCAAAACCATGGTCAAGGGTTAAGGATTGACCACCACCTATATGGAGATCCACAATTTCATGTGGATCCAATGTGGGACATCATAACAAACAAATGGTTTAAGACCTTCATGTAGTTGTCTCTGTCATTACCTATCGCACTTTTAACATAATAATCAAAAGGACATATATAAAAACTAGCCATGTAATTTAAACCCATTGAATCCGCAGAGGGCTTGTCATGCCCCGGGTTGCAAGGATGGAAATGTTTATTGTTCAAGAAAATACTCATTCTAAAGTGATATATCACACAAACCCTCATAGATCAAGCCACCAAATCCATGGTAGTACCAATCACTATGATTGCTTTTGTGTGTCAAAACTTGTAAGGAACAAGTTCAAAAAATTTCCACATAACCAAAATAACTAAAATGTGCCGCTCCTAGATGTTAAACTATGTTTCATAGGTGAAAATATGGATCAACTCCTAATAACCATCCAATAAACTGGATAAAAGTCTGACATGAGAATCACTTGAATCTATGGGCAAAAATAGGACTCATGCTGGATCAACTGAATGGCATTTTGGAGTAAATTAATCAGCAGACACAAAATCATCATTCCTCGCAGATGCCGTTTACGGGTAGACTATGATAAACATAAAGGCATAAGTCATGTCACCTTCAAAAGTATAGCAGATAAGGACGATCCCATCGCCTGCATCACATCAACAGCAGAGCCTACAGCCGCCTTAATAGTTTCAATATCTCCCTGGAAAAATTCAGATATATTCAAAATTGTCTCTTTTATGAAAGAGAGCACATAAAACTTGCTAATTCCCTTCAATAAAATTGACCATTAATAACTAATCCAAATTACATACCCTTGCTCCTCTTATGACTGGAACACGAATTGTGCTTGCTTGCAGATCCTGGATGGCCAAAGTTAATGAGCTAACATGATCCGTTTCGGTTAAAGCCCACTCATCAAGACAAAAGACCTGAACATGTATTGAAATCAGAATATGCATGAATATTTTGCGAAATATAAGTACAGCATGAAAGGATGTAATTTGCCACAAATATCAGTGAGCCTAAGAGAAGGGATATAGTGCCAACATGCAGATATGAAACAAAATCAGAAAATAAGGAAAAGCACACTATACTGATTGTGATTAAATGATTCCCAAAAGTTCTGCTGTACTTCTCATGCTAGAGAAAGGTAAACATACAGATTGAGAGTCAATACGAACTTAAATGCACATTACCTCCTGATGAAATCACGGTTTAGTCTCTTAGAAACAAAATATAATTGCTGTTTTCGAGTCTAAACTAGATATTTTAATGTACTTTCATTAATGATAGTAGATACGAATACTGGTATTGAATATTAGATTAGAACCCTTCAAAATGCTTCCACAATGAAGAAGGATACATCAAAATAAATTATCTAGCCTGCAAGAAATTTCTTATCTGTAATTTTGTGACATCATATAATCCCAGTAGAGAAAATAAGTTCTATTGCTCAGAAGAACATGCAGAACTAATAGCCCGTCAATGCTTTCCTCAAAGATAACAAGTTGAAAAGCTTATCATCCTATATCACGATCATCTTTACGTTTCCTATCGCTACCTAACACATTCGGTTATCTTCACCCTAAAAAGACCATAACTAAATGGGAAAGCTGGCACCTAAGAAGCTTGAAAAGGATCAAAATAAGCAGGCTTCTAGTCATCAGAATTATGGTGAGAGAGAGAGATAGAGAGGCATTACTTGATCATCCAAAATTGAGAAAAGCTTCAATTTGAGCCTCAGTTGCTGGATCTCAATCCTTTTCTCAGATATTGAGTCCCAAAGAGAAGCAATACTCATCCATACACTGCACAGCATTTTCTGCACCATCAGAATCAAGTGAGGGGCTTAAAATCTCTGGGAGTTTGAATATTAAAATCAAATAATATGAAAAGAAGAGAGAACAAATATATTTCTGAGCATATTACTTTTGTGCAATGGAGTAGTGAGAAGCATGATGCACTTAAAGCTAATAAGAAGCCTCTCACGGAAACAAAGAAAAAGAAATTATACAAAGCAGAAACTTCAGTTCCACAACATCTAAAGAGTGGTGGAATTTATTCTACAATGAACAAATTTTAAAAATAAAGCAAAGAGGTCACAACTGTAGAAGCAACATTTAAAAATGCTACAGCTCAAATAAGATAAGCTCGTACCTCTGTTTTTACTTTCTGAGATTGCAAAGCAGCATCACTTTGGGCATTTGCATATCGCCATTGTAAGAGTCTGTTGTATAAAAGCCGCAAGTGATGGACATCTTCAATATGACTCGAGGCCTTCTTTAGTAGTTTAATATCTGCAATAAAACTGAGAACAGAAGTCGAACTATGAATTTTTCTGGTGGGACTGGATGGTCTTAACCGTCCAGGGCTGGGTGCTCTAGAAGAACTGATAGACTTTGCTTGAGAGGGACTGGCCCCTCTAGACAGAGAAGATGACAGAGGGAACAATCCGAGAGTTGGAATAGACAGAGGTCTAGCTGCAGCATTTACCATTTGTGTTCTATCTAAGGAACTTGAAGAATCAGACCTTGGCATCTGCAGTGAACTATCATCAGCTGAACATCCATTCACCAATGCTCTTCCACTTGCATCACGAGATGCTAGCACTAGAAAATCACTGGTAGATTTGATCGAAGGTTTACTTGTCCCATCCTGAGATAGTATCCTGGGGGAAGGTGTACCTGTTACTAAGTGGGACTTACATGAAGTTTTGCCAGTCCTATCAGCCAAATCGATACTTTGATTCAGAATAGGTTTATCCAGAGAAAGTCTCCTGAGTGAAGGAATACCTTTTTCCAAATGGGATGAAGATGAAGTTTTGCTTGTCTTATCAGCCAAATCATTTCTACTTAAAATAGTATTGCCATCAACAGTTAGTCCCCTTGGTGAAGGTTTACCTGTTTCTGAACGGGAATATGATGAAGTTTTGCTTGTCTGATCAGACAAGTGAGTATTTCGATTTAGACTGGCATTTCCATCCAGAGATAGTCCCTTGAGAGAAGGTGTACCAGTTCCTGAACAGGATAAAGATGAAGCTTTGGTTGCCTTGCCACCCAGGTTGATACTTCTATTGGGACTGGCTGTGCCATCCCGAGATAGTCTCCTGAGGGAAGATGTGCCTGTTTCTGAATGGGGGAAAGATGAAGTTTTGATTGCCTTATCAGCCAGGTCAACACTTCTATTAAGAACAGCAGTCCCATCCAGAGATAGTCTCCTGCAGGACGGTGTACCTATTCCTGAACAAGATAGAGATGAAGTTTTGCCGGTCTTATCTGACAGGTCGACACTTCTATTTGAAGCAGCGATGCCGTCCAGAGATAGTTTCCTAAGGGAAGGTGTAGCAATTAGTGAAGAAGATAAGGACGGATTTTTGCTTTTCTTATCAGCTAGATCAATACTATTGTCTGAGGCAGAAGAAACTTTCCCAGTTGTTGTGCTCGGCCATCGATGTTGATCCACTGAACGTGGATGAAAACTATCAACAGGTTTAGAATTCTCTGATTGATCAGCAGCATTCTTTGCACTACGTGGACTCTGCCTCCTTTCTGGTGTAGGCTTTCTTGAAGCAGGAACTTCAGCTTGTCTATGAGCAACATTTGATGGTTGCCTCAGAATGCGGTCAGGCATATGGGAAGCTGGTTTCTCTTTCTTACTAGGGACTGATAATCCATCATATTGAAAAGAAACACTTAGACTTCGCATTGTAGAAGGCCATAAGGATTCTGGTAACTTGCTCCCTGCTACCTTCCTTGATTCCAACAGCAATTCTGCAGTTGTATCCTGAATTGGAGTTGATGGAGCTCGAGGTGATGAGGGTCTAGAGGGGCGTTTTCTTTCAGCTGATGTAGCCCTCTTAGCTGCTGATGATACAGTAGAGGCTGATGATGTCCGGCTGGCAATTGGTGAAGAACAGCGATTTGAATTAGTCGGTGAAGATGGTGACCTATACCTTGAACGAACTTCTCTTGTTTGGATCTGCGGAGTAACTCCATTCTTGTTCTCAGCTGGAACCAGTGGTCGTCTTGTTCTCTCAGCTGCAGATTGCTTATGTAATGTTTGCTCTGATTCACATACATCCATCCAAACTGTGCAAATTAGACCACATTGGTGGCCCCCTTCACATACCAATGACAACCTCAAATTATAAGTCCTATCAGGTTTCACTTAACCCAGTTAATCTATCTACTGCTCGGACCAATGTATTAAAAGAGATCTGCTTCTGTCCTGAAAATCTGCCAACAAATTTGCAGCCAAAAATAAGATACCAGAGATGGAAAATAGATTGAAAGAATCAGGCATGATTAAAACAGAAAATATTATAAAAATAATACATCGTCAAGGGCACCGATATCTCAAATCTATGAATTTGATTTCAACCAACAATCAGAAATGCATCATCATCCAACTCAGCAGCAAGACAGGGTAAAAAGAAGATAGTGCATGAAATACAAGGTTAATAAAACCAAGCAGAACGGGGAGTAAACTTATGCCTCCTAAGAAGTCAGTGAGAGTAGGAGAAAGGAAGGGGCGAGGAGGGAGCATAACTAATGGCAGGCAGGGGTGAGTTGGATAAGAGTGCACTCGCTTGCTATTGGTTTTCCATTTATATTCGTTTCATTTTCTTGTTTCTTCTTTTGATTATGGTCCCCAGCCTTCTGTCGCTGTCAGGGAAATTGCCATGGTTGGATGGGCTGGAGCTGTTCATGCAAAACACACAAGCACAGAAGGTAAAACTCACATTCAGATCCCCTATGTCCTGTTCTCTCTCTCACCCAGCCAACTTGTTTTCATGAAAGAAAATTATCTGAGAATCACACGCTCCTCCCTCCCTCCCTCTCTCTCTGTATATATATATATATATATTAATCCCAATCAATGATCACAAATGATAGGATTCTGGCGCTTCTAATCTCTTGAATTGAAGAAGTCAACACTCACACACACCACACACCCCAATGATCACTTAAGCACATCGAATCATATTCTTCCACTAACTCTCTCGAAAAATTGAAGGTAAATCAAGAAAACAAGCTAAGACAAAAGACAGGCCATCTCAAATTCAAACAGAAAATGACAAGCTTACTCGGAATCAATGACTGGGTTCCTCAAGAAACCAACAAGATGGAAAATCCCATCTTCTCGTTGGTTTCCTTATACTAGTAAGTTAAAGTGAAAAAAATAATAGAAGTAAAATAATTCCAAACCAATGATTAAGTATCTATAACAATTCAAGATAATTAAAAAGATATGAAGACAAGGACATGGTGACCACGTGCGAGAACGATCATTGTCCATCCCCATGAACTTACAGAACCCCATATACATTACAAGAACAAATAAAATAATAAAATTTACCGCTGATTATCATAAATTTGCATTGATTAAGCATCGTTAAGGGAGGAAACTAATGAAAAAAAATTGGCATTGTCCTTTTATCATTTATTTTTACGAGTGCAAGAACAAAATCCGATGCAAATCGGATTATTTTACGGCCAGATTAGAAATTAAAACATCGAGGAATAATTACACCAAATAATGGTCTACGCTTTGTCAGATTTGTTCTTAAATTTGCTAGCATCATTAGAATTCTTTCAATTAATTTTTCCGTAAAAGAAGCTGCAGTTAAATCAGAGAGTTTCCAGATTCTGCAGCTCCAAAAAATGTGACGATTTTCGATCAATGGAACAATTCAAAGTGGTCGGTGCCGGGTTTTAACTGAAAAAAGGGATTATCCATAATCGATTTGAAAACTGAAACAGTGCGAGAAACATTGATATTTTACAAATGATCCTTAAGAGTTTGGAATCAAAAGAAGATTCTCCAACGAAAGGTAAAGTAAGAATATCACCTCTTTCTAACGTATTCCGGCAATAAACAAGGAATCTCGATAAATTTGATCGACCGCGATTGAATGATGGAAGTTTTCGGTTATGGGACGTTGGAAATATACCGCGATCAATTTGATGCGGCGGCGACGTTTTAATAAATTTTTTTTTTGTTAAAATATATTCTTTAACAAAAATATTGCTTTTTTAAAAAAGAAAATCTAATAAATCTCCTTTCCTTTTCCTTTTTGGAAGACTTTATTATTCTATATGCATTGTTTTTATCAGGAATTAGCTGTAGTGGGAAAAGAAATTGTCAGATCATCATATCATATCTATATAAAATTGAAGGGGTGATATTGCTTGGAACATTTATTACAGAAAGTAGCTTCCTAAAATTACCTTGAGAATATATTTGAGATGTTGGGATTTTCACAGGAATTACAGCAATAATAATAATAATAATAATAATAATAATAATA
>AYJT01105370.1:0-14343 GCA_001278415.1 Ocimum tenuiflorum
AAAAATTTACTGGCCATCATTAGCAAATTGTGGGGAATTTTTTAATGTTAAATTTAACATTACTCGTTCACAATAAAGTGGATCTTATAGAAACATGTGACGTGATTTATAATCAACTGTATAAATTTACATGGTACCACATTAGGAAGTTCACACTCCACATTCATCGGATGCCTGGCTATTAAACAAATTATACGATGATCAAACTATCTCTATCCAATCATATTGATATACTAATTTTTTTTCCTTGTTCTTCCATTTTGGTCTACTGACCCTGTTTATTTAATTAAATTAAAATCAATAGGATGACTTGTATACACATTTATAAATATAATTAGATCTACAAATACTATTTATCTATGATATTTATTGATAGTTCCTACATGATTAACAAAATATATTACTTTATTAACTTCCTAGCCATCAGAGATTAGAGCGCACCCCTTGGTAGAAAGTGGCTAATTCATAAGTAGAATTCAACGTGAGTAATTGAAAAGTAAGAGATGGAAATGGCGGAAAGAACAACGGATACATAATATATAACAACCATACAACCCCACCCACTGAGAAAATCATAATCTTGAAAATTCAAATACTATACACCGAGCTGCAATAACTTGATTTTAGACATTTATCTTTGTTATTGTTAAATATCGACATAAAAATGCTGAGTGAACACTAGTTAAGTTTGGCAAAAACTTTTGTTGGACCATTGAAATGATTTGAGCGGATCTATATAGTTCATTTTCACTAACCGAAACTCATATCCGCCCTGAACCCTAAACTCAAACTCATATTTGACATTGATTCTAAACTCAAACCCGCCTAAATGATTTGAGCGACATAACAAGAGACCTCTTCATTAAGTTTTGAGTTAAACAATAAGTAAATCGATCGTTTTAATATAAGAAAATGCAATACAAATATCATATGTTGAGAGAGAAGCAAAACAAGACATGAAACATGACATGTTGGGAAAATATTTTTTAGGCTCAATACAATGAATAAGCCGCAGCGTCTACGCATGTACTCGAGTTCTTTATTCTATTGTTTTCTTGTTCATGGAATTTATTTAGGAAAAACGGGAAAAATAAAGGCTGCAATTGCTTAATTTTTTGAGAAATGATTGATTTTATATTAGAGTTTTGTGAAGTATATAGATATATGGAGATATACAATCCATTTCATTTAATTAAAACAACATCGTCTAGATTAGCATTTAAGGACGTCATTTCTATGTGACGGGAAAAAAAAAATACTTCATTTATTTACACGTGAGAAAGACAGGTGAATCAATACGAAGATAACATCATCACTAATTGATAGCAGAGAATAAAATATGAAGTATGAATGTATTTTATTCGAAGGTTGAAAAGGATTAATAGATAGAACTGCAATTATATTTATAGAGAAGATGAAAATTTATGAGCGGAGGACCAAAAACATTGATATGAAGTAATGGGCCAAAACATAATTGACAAAATAAATTAATAATGAAGCATGTTTTGGCATGTTGTCTCGCAAGTGATAATTTTTATGAATACTAATGTTGTTTTGCTGCCACTTTCGACGGTGGAGACCAAAAAAGTGGATATGTAATGACAATTTTCATGTGGGCTTTGATTCTTCTGTAGCAAAAACATTTAGGGTTGCATTTTTGTCTTTTGGTATATGAATTACCACGGGTCTTTCAAATTCAATCTTCTCCATAGATTATATTAATATCCATTTTCTCGTCAGACTTCGAATTTGTATTACTAAACTAAGACTCGAAATAACCGCAAGTGAAGATTTTATTTTAGACCATCTCCAACCCATTACACCAAACTCAAACCCAAAATGCAGTAAATGTCTACTCAAACAGTAATTCATCTCCAATCCATTACACCAAACTCAAACTCAAAAGAATATTTTCAGTATATTTCCATTCTCACTACTTTTTATACTTTTCAAGTTACTATGAATATATTAGTCAAATTTGCAATTCGCACTCTTTATTAATTTCGAAACTAACTAAATTATTATGAAACAATAAATCATCAATAACTGCAAAATATTATATCTTTTGTTAATTTCAAACAAGTTAAATTATTATGAAATAATTAATTATTACAAATGCAAAATATTTTTAATTGTGCAAAAATTATTTAAATTAATTTTTAATTATACGATAAATTACGTTGATTTTGTTATGTTGTATAATGAAATATTTTTCTGAAAACCGACACGTAATGGGTTTATTATTTTTCCATTATCGTTGAATTTGGTATGAATTTTAAATAAATGTACAACCATCTAAATCTTTTTCACTTTATCCTTTTCGTTGAAAGAATTTTATCAACTCCTACAACATATATGGAAAATTCAGATACTCCTTCGTGTATCGTTTTATCGGAGCAACCACTTTCTATTCGAATTTTTCTCCAACACCCAAGAATTTCTTCTACTAAATACAAACATATATATATAATGAAACCAAATACTAATTATAATATTTAGTGCATAATATATTTATATTGATATCATTAAAGAGAAAATGACAAACACATTATATCCCTCCCACGTCTTCCATTTAGATAAAATAAGATTGTAATTAGTCCTAAAGTGGAGTTTATTGTGATATTGTATCTCAATTTAAAAAAAAAATGGCAATTACCTACTCAGTATTTTTGGGAAAAAAGTTGACTAATTCATAGAACCGTCAAAAGTTTATAGGGCCAGGTGATACGTAAGGTCAAGTTGTGTTAATATTCCTGGGAATTGCTACAAAAGATGGTTTGCCCACCTTTGACTTGTGATATCTTGGATGATAATATCTGCTTAAATTCTTGACTTTGCTTCACCTTGGATGCTTTGAATTATGGTGTTATCATTGCTTTCCACTCGATGAAGCTGAAGATTGAACCGGTTGCCTTCTGCATTCCATATTTGATATATAGCTAGGCCTTTAAGAAGAGTTGAGTTTCCTCTTTCATGATTCTCTTTTGGGAATTCATGATCTCTAATGGCAAAATCAAGTCTCGAACTACCTTTATCTTTTGTTGCCACGCCATATATAAGTAAGTGTAAGATTTCCTGTAGGAGGTTTCTGTCACTTATTGTTGTGCTTGATCTTGGAGGTGATGGACATGATTTCTTTGAGGGTCTCTACTTTGAGCTCTAAAATTTATATCGCGGAATTTGGAAGCCTTCTTTTCCAACATGCATGAGTTTCGGCCATCCAGATTTCTCAGCTTCCCAAAGCATGTTCTTGAAGTGTCTTTTGACTAGTTCTGTGCTCTGGAATTCTCGATGTGAAGTGGGAATTCCATGTGAAGTGGAGATAGGTTAGATTTAGTGATGAATTAAAATATTAATTAAAACATAATTAAATTTTGAACAAATATAGCAACTCTATTATAAAGATGAAGGACTAAAAGTACATTCCCTAAACTTGAAATAGGACCATTCTGAATTTTCTAGTTTTGTAGTTTGGGTTTAGGTTTGATAATTAAAGTAAATATAAGGAAATAAAACAAAATAAAGGCAAATAGTAGGAATGAAATGGCCTCTCGACTGTAACGAAAGCAAGAGAAATAAAAGAAGAGAAAAAACAAGAAATGTCTCAAATACAAAACCGAGATCCTCCAATATCCTTCTTCTTCTTCTCCACGTTTTGGTAAACGGGAACTCATAAATCTTTCTCCCTCCAGTTTTCACCCTCGCAAACCCTAAATTTCCCCCACTCTCCAATTTATTCCGCAATTGGTTTATACCTTTGTGAATCTTCATATTTGGAGAAAAACCTTGAGCAAGCCCCTTTTTTTCTTGTTATTGACGACTGAGGATTCTCGCTTGCTTGTTTCTCGTAATTCATGCTGAGAATTTATACAAACTTTTCGGCTTAAAGGGTTGGTTTTTCCACCAATTCAGTATTTTTGCTACAAAAATTTAACCGCTGTGCTGGTTTTGTTTGGACTGCCTGTTCACAAATGATCCGCCATTGTAGAAATCAAGCTTCTTCATTTATTGCTGCAAACCTGATTTATTATTGTTCTACGATTTTGGGCAGTGAATATTATCATGGGCAACAGCTCCTCCATGCTTACGCAGTACGACATTGAAGAGGTCCAAGAACATTGCAACAACACCTGTAAACTCCGTCAGCTCTATTCTGTCTGCTTATGTATTAGTTGATATTCTCAGAATATCTCTTTCACTTTGAATATGGGAAGTTTATGCTTTTCCGTATTTCTATATTGCTTGTCTTTTCTTTGATGGTTTCTTGTGGGTTCTTAGTTTCCCAATATTAAGGTTAGTTGTGTATTGCCAATGGGTTTTCAGGCTTTATAATGAATTTTAGGGGAAAAGACGACAATTATGATTAGTCTCTGTTTATGTAATGTTTTTTTTTGCCCTTTAGCTGCTTTTTTTATTTTTCAAGTTTATTGGATGTGTGGTGTGTAGTTTCCCAGCAGGAGATAGTGTCATTGTACCAGAGATTCTGCCAGTTGGACAGAAATGGAGGTGGATTCATATCCGCTGATGAGTTTATGACTGTACCCGAATTTGCTGTCAATCCCCTATCTCAGGTTAGACTAACAGCTGCTTGAAACTCTTTTCTGTTGCTTTGATTTTTATGCTAGAAATTATCTGTACTAACTAGAATGATGGCAATGCAAAAGAGATCAGCCAAATATATCATGAGCATGATATTGATTTGTTGAAGTAAGGTAGAAAACCATGATTCTGATGTTGTGGTTCAGAATAAACTAGCACAAAGTATTATGGTAAGGTACCTGGAGAGTTGGTAATATTAGATCCTTTAACGAAATAAGATGGCTCATTTGACATTATGACTTCAGGTGATAAGGTTTAAGTGATGGGATATCTTGAAGAAGAGCTATGTGATTGATTGGGAGATATTAGGAGTTCGAAATTGCCTGTACTTTGTAACTAAGAACATGCACTATGGTAAAAATGTCAATATCTGATTTGTGTCTCTGACACTCGGTAATGTTGGTATTGGTCTGTTCCCAAATTGGTAGCTGTGTCAGAGAGAGAGAGAGAGAGAGGTGGCTTGACCATGTTAGAATGATCTGTCATATGTGCTTTAGCTGAATTTAAAACTGCTTAGAATATAAGTTCAAGTTTGTATTCCTCCCATTAATAACATGAAATACTAACAGTAACAGGCATATTGACTGCATAACAAGACTCACTTACCATTAAACTCGACTTCTGTTCTTCAAGCACCATGGAATAGAGAACATAGTCTCAAATGACCACAGCAGGAGCTCTTTGTTCGTAAAAATGGAAGCCTATGTGGTCTAATAACTTTCCCACTTTCATTTAACATGCATTCATTTATATTGAACTATCTCTTATGCTTTTACTGGACTTGTTAACATCTCTATACAAGCATGCAAGTTTGGCAGATTTTTGCAAAAAGGACTTAGCTATATGGCATGATTTATGAATCAAATGATGAGAAGGAACTAGTTATCAGGAGGAAAATCAAAAACCTTGAGAAAGGATCAAGATATGCTTTGTAGTCAACTAAAATAAACAATTTTATTAGTACAAAATGGATGTAAATCTGGGTACACCATGCATATAGTTACAACCATATAAAAGTGCTATTGTTCACAAAGTCCTTCACATATTTAGTTTTCATCTTCCTATTTGTTTTCTTAGAGACTGTTGAGGATGCTGGATGGACTAAACTTCAAGGAGTTTGTTGCATTCCTTTCCGCTTTTAGTTCTCGAGCAAGCTTGCAGCAGAAAGTTGAATGTAAGATGCGGAAAACATAGAAGTATCTCTTCTTCAATGTGTTCTCAACAATGTTTTTTGGTTTCCCATTGGCCAATGCTGAGCATAATTTCTTTAACCCAGTTATTTTTAAGGTTTATGATTCTGATGGTAATGGAAAGGTTAGTTTCAACGACATTCTGGACATATTGAGGGATTTGACGGGTCAATTTATATCTGAACATCAGAGAGAGGTTAGTCTCACCTAGTTTATCCTTTTTTCATCCAATATGTGTTTACTTTCTTTTTTGTTTTCTCTACTTTATGTTGGTTATTTATTCTTTGCCCCCTCGAAGCTGTGGAAAGGGTGCAAAATTCCTGTGTTCTTGCTGATAGGGAACTGAATACCTTACTGGATGAAAGTAATGAAATTACTTTAACGTGTTTATCTTTCTGTTGTCTCCTAAATCGGAAGTACCATGATTTTTTTTCTTTGACGTGTCAGAGATTTAATACATATTACTTCTAAAACATTATTCTTCATTTTAAGTCTTTTTATGATTTTATCTGTATTGATATGTTTTTATTAACTGGAAGAACAATCTATGGAGAAAGTATTACTATTTGAGTGTTGATCTAGTTCCTTTTTGAAATGTTTTGATCTAGTTGAGTTGATGAACATAGAGAAAATAAAATTTAAGTGAATAGATTGCATACTGACTAGAAGGATAGATCAAATTTTATTATTGATACATCATTATGTCTTTGGTATGGAGCATCATGATAATCGATAACAGAGTCCATGATCTAATCAAGTTCTCAATTTATTATTCCCATAACCATTTAGGCTACGAGAAATATTTCAATATAACACCATTGTTCTGTCTGCTAAGCAGGTTCATTCTCCTCGCAATTTTCCTCTGCTTTTCTTGTCCTAGTGCTTAATTAATGGCTAATTTGTGCTAATTGAAAGCTGTGCTGTTGTTTACAAATAGCATGTTCTCACCCAAGTTCTGGAGGAAGCAGGCTACACAAAAGATTCTTTGTTGGTTCCAGCAGACTTCATGAAGGTAATGCATAAGTTGTTTTTTTGTTATCTGTACCTTTATTTACACGAATCTATATATAATTATATAACACAACTGGCGCATATATCAAATGCCACAGTACATTTTATAATGCCACTTATGTAGTTAGTTTAATCATAGAGTTGACCCATCACATATTACCGAGGGGCTTCTTCCACTGCACGGTTTCTTATCTTCTTGAGAAGTCGTGCATCTGTTTGAAGTAAAATGTATTATTGATCTCTATATCCATCATTGAATTCTCGTCATCATCTACCCACAGATCCTGGGGAGTTCTGGTTTGAAGATGGAAGTTGAAGTTCCAGTAGATTAGAGGCTGGAAAGGGTTTGCGGTGTATTTATTATCTGTGAAACTCGTGTTCTTGGACTAGCAGTCAGCTTCATGTTTTAAGCCTGCAGACTTGATTATTTTCCTTCTTCTTGAGACGCTGGTTTTAACATTAACATGTTGCCCATTTTCACTTGCTGCATTTATTGGATGCTTCATTGCACTCGTAAACAAACATTTCCAGAAATAGGTGTTGGATTGCCGCTAAAATATCAGAAATGCACTAATTTAATTTGAGGATTGCGTAATTTTCTCCTTGTTGAATCAAAACATAAAGGAAAAAAGATGGCCGCAGAATGTTGTCAAAAGTGGTCTGATGGCCTCATAAAACAAGCGTGCTAGATATTGATCAGGTAACAAGTTATACAATGAGGGTTCGTATTGTTTTAGGTGGACAACCCATTTATTCATGAAAAGACATCAGCTTTTGGTGTCCAGACACGAAGGAGACGATCGTAAAATGAGCACGTAGCAATAGCTGAACTCTTCTGTCTTCCAGCCACAGATGAGTTTCCTCTTTGCCAATCAGCTCCATATGCAAGTGAACTATGTTTTTCGTACGTTTCAACCACTTCGACTTGATCCCCTTCAAATTTAACAATTGCAAATCCGTTGTGCATACAAGCTGTTAAGACTAGCCCCGACATATGTGGGTGGTGCTTTATCCTCCAAACTCCACCACCTAGGCATACTGAAGATTCATTTACCGGCTTTGAAGTTGATCGGACATCCCATATTCTTAGGTGCTCGTCGTAGCTTCCAGTGAGCAGAATATTGGGGTCATGGGGTGATTTTGCTATGCAGCATACTCCCATTGTGTGAGCTTTCCTGTTCTGAAAAACCAACTGGGAAGGATCCTCGCGAGAATCCCAACAACTAAACTTGCAGTCATCTGAACCTGTGTATACTAGCATTGGCTGCTGGATGTCGAAGGAAGCAGCCCAAAGTTCAAAGTCGTGTGCTTTCCATTCTTGCAATATGTGTAGCTCTGACTCGCCGACTGAGACTATAGAAACTGATCCGTCAGAGAGGCCAACTGCAACAGATGTGCTGGGCGAATTCCAGTCAATGCACAAGCACATGGAAGAACTGATGCATTTGCCATAAACTTCGTTTAAGCACTTCCCTGTATTGAGCACACTAATCATTGAGGAGTCCAACTCGGCAATCCTGATCATGGTAGAATATAAAGAAGGCCATTTTTCTAGAATTACAGAATTTATTTATTACTGTAATACAAGTGAAGCATCAGGAATTATTTACTATTGTTCTATCCTGATTACACGGCTAAATACCAGTCAAAATTACGGAGATTATTTTCCTTAGTTTTAACAAGTTTCTTTCTAACTACAATGTTCCTTGAATGTGTTAATTTGAGTGCTCTCTCATGTATCAAAATTTAAAATGCAGATGTAAGACGCTGGAGGGAAGAAATGCTCCATTGTTCAAAGACATTTATAAACCATCTGAATACGGTTGGGAACTACCGACTATATATCATGTCCCCTGGATTTCATGCCATACACAATGACCATTTCCTTTGATCCTCCACCCTTAAAAACAAATTGTAAACACTAACACTTATTCTGTGATCGTTGATACACTTAACCTTTGATCTAACATAAATGCACAGCATAAATAATTGGACTAGTCTAGATCATTCTACAAGAATGCCCAATTAATTTAGAAAGTGTTCATCTTGAATGAACACTGCACCATCAAACCAAGCTTTATGATTTAACAAGAAAATCATGAATAAAAGAGTTTGCTTCTCTTATATTAGAAGTTTTAGCATACAACATTATTAGAGGTATAATATAAACCTAACACAATCTAAGATCAAAATCTTACTAAAGCGAAAGAATATTAAACTTCCAGAAAAATTACACAACCAGGAGTCATCACCCATCAATCGAAACTTGCGAGGTAAATGAAACAGAAACTCACCAGTTAGTTTTGCACTATCTGCATCAGAGTATTGCAGGCTATAGACCTTTACATAACCATCTGCATCAGCTTGAGCAAGCAAAGGGTAGCCTGAATTCTGATCCGTGCTCCACTTTAGATCAAAAACTCCAGCTGTTTCTAATTTATAAATCAGCTCAAGCCGGCCAGCATTAGCATCGACATCAAAGAGCGTTATGCTCCCTGATCGACTGGGTCGATCGCCCTCTTGCAGCACGTAAGTAGAGGCTGCAAGCACGTTGTAGAACGAGTCGTGGCGGCAAAACTCCACGGCATCCGCATTCCCATCTAAGATGCAATGCCCCACATCCATTGAACTACCCTGATGCATTAAACAAGCACCAACATATCAAAACGATACGAGTACAACCTTTTAGGCATTCCATCGAACAAGTTGCGTGCTTAACAGAAACTAGTTAGTCTATCCGATACTCATTATCTCAATATATATTGACATTCCCGACTTGCATGAATTTGAATGATGCCAAATATGTGTTGTAGGGACAATGGATGCTAACCTTCGAGAATCCAAAGCGGGAAAAGTGTTTTGTGAAAATAATTAGGGTTTTGTTCAGTTATGAATATGATGAATTGAAGGCCCTATCATTTTGCCAAATCAAATATTCTATATTATACTAAAATATTGTCAAAATTACATCAAACCCATTTTACCACCCACAACATTAATCATATATTTATTTATTTTTACTTTTCCAATTCCATTTCTTATTTCTATTATACATACCCACGATAAAAAATTTTTAATAAAATTATAATTGTATTACTTTCCCGAAAACACTATATCTTCACAAATTTATATTTTTTAAAAATTTATTTTATGATTAAATTCTTTGATCTGTAAGTAAACTTGATGTATAGATAATAAACTAATTCAATAATATTGATTGTTGTGGTTCGAAATTTCGTGATGAAAATCACATAGAGCTTTTTGTAAACAATTGCAAGCGAACGACGAATATTTGGATATAAAAACGAAAATGAAGAAAATTGATAATGACTATTTATTTCTCAATGGTGGATGCTTGATCCCTCCCTCGGAAGGATCAGGTTCTATTTATACATGAAAATCGAGTCAATTACGAGAGTGGATTAGTGGGTGGAGCGTCCTGGGGTCGTGGTTCCATGCGAGATTCGTACCTCCGCAAATATCGGGAAACCCACATCGTCTGGGTCGAGTTCCAGTCTGGACAAACACAATGGATTGGCTCTTGGGTCGATCCACGGTGGACCATCCCCTCGCTCAGTGTGCGGGCCTCGCAGATGTAGTGGGCCTTCCTTTAGGTGGGGTCTGGTCTGATTTGGGCTGCGGTGAATTTCCCCCCAACAATGAACCAAATTAAATATATTTTATGAACAATCATTATATATAATTTTGTTAATTATATTTTTGAATCATAAAGTGAATATCACTAATAATAAATTATTTTTATTTAATTTTATATACCAATCTTTCGATATTATAATCTGTATCCTGAACAATATGTAATAAAAACTAATTAACTATAATATATGTATTGTAGGGGCTATCTCAAACTATACAAAATACAAATCTACCAAATATAATCATATTACATTTGAAAATGACCTATTTACCAAGCGTTTCAATTCGAAATTTCTGGGAAAATAAAAAGAAAAGAAAAATGCTTCGAAAAGTTTCACATAATGTATTTCAGTTCCTATTAATTTTTTATTTGTAAAATTGAAAATTATAATTTAATACAATTTGGTCATAGTATATATTTATCTCGCTTATTTATTAAAAAGATACTCATATTTTGTATTACATTCTGAAAAAGATGTCCACAACTAACTGATGTGTAATGACGTGTATTTATTTCGCTTAGAGTGTCCAGCCAGCATTATGATGCTAAAAAAATCAATCCGGCCTGTCGTAGATTTACATAATTTAAGATATATAGTTCGGGTATGTAGATAAAATATGGATAGTTTATACTAATTTTCGAAAAATTCGCGCCATTTATGCGATGAAATAATAATTTCAGGTATAAAAGAATAGATGTCTTTCATGTGTAGTTGAAAGAAAATGTTCTTGTCCAAAAGGCTAGTAGGTGAAGATTAATAAGACCGCAATTGCAACATATTTGTACTAAAGTTGGTATGCTCATTCACTATCACGAGTTGATATTTTTCACTTGTTAGCTTTTTTGTTACTTCTTGAATTTATTATATCATCTAACCAACATCTTACCATGCTTTTATGATTTAGAGCATGTTATAGACTATAATGTCTCTATACATGAGACATGTGGAATTATTAATATATAAATGTAACTAAAATCATAATTTCCAGAACTGCACAGTTTTAGTTGAATTGGCAACATTTTTAGACCAACCCATCCATCCATAATTATTTTTTCTATTTATTAGTGAGATTCAACACAACACTCTAGTGGCGGACCCATAAATTTAGAATTGGGGGTACGAGATTTATAATACAAAAATACACTAATAAAGCATTGGATGTCTTAGAATGGAGAGTACGCAATCAACAAAGAAATTATACAAATTCAAATAAAATCTACAATAATACTTGAATCCGTCGAATTTTATTTTTTTGAAAGTATATCGTCTCAAATTTGTGGATTAATAACTTTCTCAATGAAAGTGGCCAACAATCATTTAGTAATTGATCATCCATGCAATTCCACAATTTATTTTTTATACAAATCATTTTAAAGTGTTTTGTCTATGCTTGGAGTGGGAACAACGAGAATCAATATCAAATTGATAATCAAACAAATAATAAATTGTTGGATAAATTATATGTTATTTTTGTTTCAACTTAATTATTTTTGTTTCTAATTAAGGTGAGAAAATTTTTAAGTAATATATTTATTTTTTATTTGTACAAATGCCATGGAATTTATTTTAGTTGGCCTCATTTCAATTGTTCTTCTTTTCTATTTTCCGAGTCGAGCATAATTTCAATTGTTAATTGATGAGTTTAGAGATTTGAGGTGTTAATTTTATATTAGTTGTAAATTATAGTAAACAAATTGATGAGGGTACAATTATGTGTATATATATATTTAAAAGATACCATTGACAATATATAATATACTTATATAAAAAAAATGGGGGTACAACGGAACTCCCATTTGTCAAGGTAAGTTCGCCAATGCAATACTCTCTATTGTGCAATAAAAAATCCTAATTTCAAACGATATCAATGAATTTCTCGTTCTGAAAATAGTAAATATGGAAATAGGATTAAGTGTTTTAAAATTCCAAATTTTTCATTATTTTCAAACATAAACTTTGGAAGCTTGTTACCCAAACATCAAGTTTAAAAATGTGGCAATTCCAACATAAAATTGACATTAATAAGTTTTGCGTAGGTATCAGATTAATACAAGTGAACTGTTGTCCGAAAAATGACATATTTTCATGAAATTTTGGTTAATTATTATTTTGCCTTATGGATTTAGGCTTTTAGCTAAATATAAGCTACTCCAAAATTTCAAAGTTTGGTAAGCGGTTGTTTTTAATATACAATAGTCATCTTACTTTGTACCGAAGTTTTCTAATAATGCACTATCTTTTTCTTTAACTCGCACATTTTTTTTATCGAATAGTGTTTAATATTCAGGGTATACTTTTGATTTTAAAGTGAAAAAACGAAAACGACCATCTTATGCAAATGTCGATCATTATTATTATATGATTATTACGGTCGAAACAAAATACAGGGCTCTCCCGTAAAATATTAAGATGTTTTTATTGTTTTTAAAGTGATCGATTTTTTTTTGGCTCTTACATGTCCATTTTACCCTAAAAAATCTCACAGTGAATAGCTATTGTCGATAAAATGTAATCTTCCAAATAGGAAAATTGATAATGTAAATTTTCTCTTTCCACCATATTTTGATTGGAGATATAACTCGAACTAGCTGAATAATAAAATGTGCCCTGCAACTGTCTTCAACGTTCAGTATAAACAAACCTTGTTTGTAAGATTAAATTGAGAGGGAAGAGTTCAATATAATTAGTCAATCAGAAGCTGAGAAATGTAGTGAGGAACCATTTTTGGCCTTATTTATGCAATAAACAGAAAATGAAGATCATCGAAACTTCATCCATGCATGCATATTAGTCCATTTTATGTTCTGGTTAAGATTTGTTTGCCCTATCACAAATAATTTTTTAATTCAGTTTTAGTATGTCTTTGGAATGGGTGCCACTGAAGTTTGCAGTTTGATATTCCACCACAACATCTCTAATAATGTACTAGAATTATGACACCCTCAACAAAGTCATTTACAACAAGAAGAATAATTAAATGATATGGATTTTTGTTATTACCTTACGGCATATTCTCTGAGATTTACATTGTTTTATCGCTCAAAAGAACTGCAAAATGTCCCTAAACCCAGCACCACATTTATTTGTATGAGATAAAAGCATAGATGTTGTCAGCTTATGAATCTTAATCATATATTCAAAAACAAAATTGCAGTTCGTAAATCAATCATCGTATCCGACTAATTTTGATGGATTTAGAGTTCAATAAAGGGGAAATTATGTGTTTTTGAGATACGTCGTCAATTATGTGGTGGATTAAATTATTATTGTTGTTAATGTCACAAGATCAAATAATTTCATTTCCTTTACATCTCAGACGGTGTCACTCAATGCTCATGATGTTTCTAAATGCGACTCTTATCCCATAAATCTTAGATTCAAGTAATTGCATGAAATACAATATTATTACGTTTAACATCCCAGCTCCTTAATTTATCCATGTTTTTGTTTTTCCTTAAATACTATGTGTAATTAAAATAGTCCACTCTTAAGGATTTGTTGGCATTCAATTTATAATCTTTCTCAATCATTTGTTTGTTAGGACCGATTTTTCAATTCTAGTTATAGTCAAAGCTTCAATTAATCCATATTTTAGCTTTAATTGATAATTTTTATTCGAAGCATTATCTTTTACTATCAATTCCTTTGTTCATATATATATAACGAGTCATTGAGTGATAAATAATAATTAATCACAGCCGTTCAAATCTTTTAACCAATGTGCATGATTTTTCAATGAAAATGCATAACCTTAAGATGCATGTATAGTTATAACATTATGCACGTAAAGTTATAATATTATGCATGATTTTAAATTTGGTGAATAACAATCGTCAGATATGAAAAATGGATGGATAAAATTCATTATTATTTATTACCTAATAAAC
>AYJT01105374.1:0-11094 GCA_001278415.1 Ocimum tenuiflorum
CCTGCTGCACGAAGGTAAGTTATAAGGATACTGTGGGTTTATTTGCAACGGTCATTTCCTTGAAAATGTTAGCCTTTTCTGGTTTGTTGCTTCTGATTTTGTGTAGCTGCTGTAAATTTGTTGTTGTGAGTTCTCTAAATGAAGAAGGTGTAGCTTTGTTGTCATTAAAGAATTCCATCACAATAGACCCTTTAGGAACACTCCATAATTGGAACAGTTCTGATGAAACTCCTTGTTCATGGAATGGCATTACATGCAAAGAACAAAGAGTTGTCTCTCTCAGCATTCCTAAGAAGAGACTTTCTGGGGTTCTCTCTCCCTCTCTAGGATCTCTCTCTGAGCTAAGACATGTAAATTTGAGGAACAATAGGCTGTTTGGAGTGTTGCCTTCTGACCTTTTTAAGGCTGATGGGTTGCAAAGTTTGGTTCTTTATGGAAATTCCTTTTCTGGAGGTTTGCCATTCGAGGTTGGCAATCTTGATTACCTTCAAACCTTAGATTTGTCTGAGAATTTCTTTAATGGGTCTTTGCCATCTTCATTGGTTAACTGCAAGAGGCTTAGGAATCTTGATCTTAGACAGAACAATTTTAGTGGTACTTTGCCTAATGAGTTTGGCAAGAATTTGGTGTTGTTGGAAAAACTTGATCTTTCCTACAATGACTTTAGTGGTTCTATTCCTGGTAACTTGGGCTATCTGTCTAATTTGCAAGGAACTGTTGACTTGTCTAATAACAAGTTCAACGGCTTGATTCCGGCTAGTCTTGGTAATCTTCCAGAGAACGTCTACATTGATCTCACTAACAACAATTTGAGTGGCCCAATTCCTCAAAATGGTGCTCTTATAAACAGAGGACCAACAGCCTTCATTGGAAATCCTGGACTTTGTGGTCCTCCATTGAAGAATCTTTGTTCCTCCGATAGTGAGGCAAGTTCACCTTCCTCATATCCCTACATCCCGATCAACGAACCTCCTCAGGGTGGAGGAAAAATGAGCGGTGGACGGGGTTTAAGCAAAGCCGCTGTTGTTGCCATTATTGTTGGTGATGTTGTTGGGATTTGTGTGATTGGGCTACTGTTCTCATATTGTTACTCGAGGAATTGTCATTGTGGTAAGAGTAAGGATCTAATTGGATATGGATTTTTGAAGGGAGGTAAAGGGAAGAAAGAATGCTTATGTTTTAGAAGGGATGAGTCAGAAACTTTGTCTGAAAATGTGGAGCACTATGATCTAGTAACACTCGATTCAGAAGTGGCGTTTGATCTCGACGAGCTTTTGAAGGCTTCTGCTTTTGTTCTAGGCAAGAGTGGCATCGGAATCATGTACAAAGTCGTGCTCGATGATGGGCTCACCGTGGCTGTTAGAAGATTGGGTGAAGGAGGTTCACAAAGGTTCAAAGAGTTCCAAACAGAGGTGGAAGCAATTGGAAAACTCAGACATCCAAATATTGTAAATCTCAAAGCTTATTATTGGTCAGTCGACGAAAAACTCTTGATATATGAATTCGTACCAAATGGAAATCTTGCTTCTGCCATTCATGGTATAACTTTCTTGTTTACTTTCAGTCTTAGCTCATGTTTGTTTACTTTGTAGTAATGTAAAAACTTTCTATTTGCTCAGGAAAGCCAGGTTTAGTAGCAATCGCGCCTCTTTCATGGACTCTGCGACTTAAAATACTGAAAGGAGTTGCGAAAGGGCTAGTATACTTGCACGAGTGCAGTCCCAAGAAATACGTTCATGGCGATCTCAAGCCATCCAACATCATTCTCGGGAATAAAATGGAGCCGAAAATCTCTGATTTTGGCCTTGGCCGGCTAGCTAACATTGCGGGTGGATCCCCAACTTTTCAACGAGATTTTGCAGCATTCACCTCAACAGCTTCGTTTGGGTCATGCTATCAAGCGCCAGAGGCGATGAAAGCAGTGAAACCATCTCAAAAGTGGGATGCATACTCGTATGGAATGATATTGCTAGAAATGATGACGGGAAGAACACCATTAGTCCAAGTTTGTAACACGGAAATGGATCTGGTGAAATGGATGCAGCTATGCGTTGACGAGAAGAAACCCGTGTATGATGTGTTGGACACGAATTTAGCTCAAGATGTCGATAAAGAAGAAGAGATGATCGCAGTTTTAAAGATTGCAATGGCGTGCACGCAAAGCAGCCCTGAGAGGAGGCCTTCGATGAGGCACGTTTTGGATGCCCTAGAAAGATTATCGGCACCCTCGGCGATTTGATTTTTGAGCAGATGATAATATCAGTCACATTTCGAAGACGATGGAATCTCCATTGAAGGAGTTGTTGAAGGTTAGGTCTGCTTTAAGAGCATTGTGGATTGTGTCTGTTAATGTGTGTGTAAGAATGCTGTGATTTTATTTGTCTTCTTTTTGCTCTTATTGGAGACCTTCTTCATTTGTTGTGTTGAGCAGTTTGTTGCTTTGTATTTGTTGTTGTTCATTTTACATTTTTTGGGTAATATTTTACTCTTCACCCATTTTATATAGCTGTGGATAAAATTTTCTGTTATGATGTTAATAAACTGATAATCCATAATCTTCTGTCATTGCCTATTGAACTGAGAAAATTCTGTCATTGCCTATTGACAATTTTCTTTATTTGAATTCCTTAAAAAAATTAATGAATAAAGTTGGAAATTAGTAGTTGTATTCTGTAGGGTGGCCACAACCACAACTCTACTGAATCTGACTTTTAGCTTATGATATGAAAATGAAATTTAGAAGTAGCTTCCCAAATTAGAATTTCTCCGCTAATCATGCAGTAACTTGAAAGTTTATAATTTAGACTTTCTGTATGATCCAAATGATTGTGATATACAAGTCTTTGTTTAATTGGTAAGTTTGAAATTCAGTAATGTATATTTAAGACCTGTTGATTTCAAATTTTAATATTGCACAGGACCATTATGTGCTGATTTGCCCGCCGGAATTGATTTTTAGATGTTTGTCCTGTTCTCCTAAAAAATGATTTTCCTATGAAACGTCGACGTGGGCATGGAAATTTCACACCCCTTCTCATTTTATTTATTTACTGAATTTCAAAATTGTTGGGCTCTTTCACGAAAAAAAGAATGTTTGGGCTCCAATCTAGTACCAACCCAGAGCCCATGTCAATCAACATTATAATTTCTTCCAGAAACATTACCGAAAAATACGTCTGGTATCACTGACACTTATACGTTATTTATGTATCGGGCACACTCGAGTGTGTGAACTACACTACTAAGTAGACTAATCTGAGCTTAGTGCAGTGAAAATTGAATTATTTTACTACTTGAATACAAAAATCATAAATTACAATCTATTCAAAAGATATGTATTTCAAATGAACTCTATAAAGATTATATCTTCGGATACTTGATGAATTTTTATAACTATATAAATCTTCCATTCCACGTGCATATCAATTATGATAAAGATTCCCTATTGTCTGCATATCAGTTAAACCCTCTTCTGTTGGCTGCTGAATGATATCATTGAAACCACATTTTGCAAGAATTCAAACTCCTGCTGTATCAATATATATACCGTAGTCTTATGTGAAGAAGAACATGATGATATGAGTTGTCATTTGTATATCAATATCATAGAAATTTTATTGATTAACATATAGGAAATACTTGAGTTTATATATTGTGGATCTACGCTAGTACAACAGTTTCTGCTGCAGAAGACTGGATTATTTGGTCCAAATTCTGATCCCCTTGGTCTTCCCATATCTCAGGTAAAGCTTCTCTTATATTATGTATGCTGCTTAAAGCGTGATCTGCACCTGCCACTACACTCGATCTTCCCACCTGCATTATTATTATTATTAATTATTGTTTTTTAACTCATCTTCCTTCTAAACGCACACACACACACACACATACACATATATATATGGATACTCTAATAATGCTCTCAACTTACAATCACAGTGTGGAGCCCTGCTGCTTTCCCGCTAGCGACGTTACGAACACTGTCATCCAAGAATATCTGCCACGAATTAAACCTTCATCACTCACATGCTTTCTTGCAGATAAACAAAATATACTAGCAATCTTTTTTCTTGTTTTAAGGGGGTACTAACTGTTTTGTTTGGATCAACATCTGCAATGCGAATGGCAGCTTCCATGGCTTCCAAGGAAGGTTTGCAGAGGATTTGTGTGGAGTTTTGTAATGGAGGGTTGAGAGTTTCGAAGCATATTACGCCATGGAAGCAATCTTCCAGCCCCAGCCTAGTCAGCACTCGGGCTACATGGGCTTCATCTGCATTTGTAAATATCTACATCCACAAAACCAATTAAGCCTTAATTAATACGTTTATATTCTTTAGAGAGATCAATAATTAATTTTTGAACATATATATATATACTATTTTCTGTTGGGGCATGGAATGTAGGAGATTGCGAAGCACTGGATCAGGTTTCAGCAACTCATACGGCAATCTTCCATGAACATAAGCATGAAACTCGTCGTCGTCGAACTCATACCCAAGCAACTGCAAAAAATACATACGATTTTCAACGTTTAGCCCCCATATACATTGCTTCTTTTTGGCTTGTTCATATGTGTGTGTGTGTGTATATACATATATGTACATATGTATACCTTAAGGCCAGCCATTGTTGTTCCGTACTCTTTGTACAGCTCTAAGCAAAGTCTAGGGACCTCACATTCTTCAATATGCAAGTGATGTAGCATGTACTCTAACATTTACACAGCACATAAATATATAACTTAACCAAAATCGCAATTAATAGTATATATATACATACTATTTGTATGTGCATGCACGTACCTTCTATATTCTTGCGACATGCCATATTGATCCCCAAGCTCAAAGGGTATAAAGTGTCATCCATATCTGATAAAAAAAAAAAAACAGAAAAATGGACTCAGTTGTAAATATATGATCTAAATTATTGATAGATATTGAAGAATTCTTGGAAGAAAGTATTTTAATTATAGAAGAGAAGGATGAACTACACATACCAAAGAGCAAGCACTCATATTTGAGACCACTGGACCTTCCACCTTCCATTTTCAATAGACTCTAAAACGCTGCTGTGCCTGAAAAAAACCACCTTCACCTTAATTTATACAAGTATATCAATATCTGTGTCCATATTCAGCTTAACATAATACATGTATATATATAGGTTTTAATTACTAAAAAACATGAAGTGGAATCAAAACAAATAATCTTGTTCAAGGTTATGGAAAGAGATGGATAGAAAAGAAGCATTTTTTTATGGTATATGCTCTGATAAAATCCTCGCACAGAAAACTACAGGAACAACTAAACTATTAGATGGGATATAGATGAACAAAGAGAATAACTTTTGATGAATATATAATACCTTCAACTAATGGGGCTTTTCTTGCAATATATATGGAATATGGATTATGATGGAGCATGTATTTATAGCTGAGGAGAATGAGATCATGTTTTGATAATGGAATGAAGACAAATGCCCACCATCATATAACGAATATTTAGAAGTTAACATTATACCGTGCAATTAAGCATCTTTTACATAGCCACTTTTTTGGAGAATTTTCCAATATATATTCGTTATGGGTCATCGTCTGCGTAATTGTTTTATATCAGCCGCAATACAGGAACTACACAAAAAATAATAATATTATTTAAGTAGGGAGGATTGATCACGAGAGGTCCCTACATGGATCATAAGAGACCACCAAACATATATTGCTATACGTGTGTGTATTTTTACAGAGCATGGATCTTATTGATATTCTAGGTGTTATCGGTTTGCGGGTGCGGGATTCCCCGTCTTTGTATTACACATCTTGTATTACACATCGAGTTAGTTATATTTTTGTTAATATTTTTCTCAATTTTGATTTTTTATATTTTAATTTAGTTTTGCGGGCATAACGTGATTTTATTAAATTCAAATTAAGATTTATAATATTCTTTTTAATTATTGACAATCAAAAATTGATTATTTTACATAATATTCTAAAAGATAATTGTATATTCTAATTGAATATAATAAATTCATATAATGTTTGTAAAATCAGATTAAAGCATACAAAATTAAAATTGAAAAATAAAATAAAAATTCGTTCGGTAATACGAAGTGTGACATAAAAATATAACATGGGGATCCGCACCTGGCGTTATCCACCTTGTGAGTGAAAATAATTGTAGAAAGGGCCTCTCGCGCGTTTATGGTAAGAATTGTGAATTACATATGGAGAAACTGATTGTATTTCAGTATTTGTTGATTTATTTGTTTGAAATATTTAATTACATGTAAAAACAGAATAATTCTTACATCCACAAAACTCAAGACTTAGTCGGCATTTGACAATAATCGATTCGGATGCAAGAAAAAATATGAATTTATCCGAACGAAGAGATCATAAATTTAAAAGCTCATAGACCAAATCTTAACTAGACAACCACAAGCAGGGAGATTATATTATTATTTAATAAAACAGTGAAATAATGATTTGTTTGTATCAAAGTGTAACGCATAGAGCACACAGCCACACCTATTTCTACTTTATTTAGGTAGTCATAAAAAACTAGACACTAAAAGGAGCGCAATGTTTATGAGACTAGAAATTGATGATTCAAAGTAATGTAAAATGAGAATTACTGATTACGTACAGCTTGCTAGGTATATCTCCACCTGTATTTTTATTCTTTTAACTCAAAGAAAGAAAAAAAGAAAAGAGGATTTTAGATAAGAATATATGGATATGTTCTATATTATACGGTAAGGTAATAAAGTAGAATAATATTAGGTATAAAGTAGAGCGATCTACTATCATTACTTGATCTTCATTAACACATATTTTAAAGAGAGAACAGTTGTGGGCAGCTAAACAAATTCTTAGATATAATATAAATTGAATGTATAATCGTACAGATCAAGTCTTAAATAAAATAGTATTTAATCTTATAGAATATTAGATCTTACGTACTGCTTTACTCTTATCATTGAATACAAACTAATGCAGGATTAACATGCGTACGTGTCTTCTACAACTCAAAAAAAAAAAAACACGTGTCTTCTAATATTTTTTGAAAAAAGCAATCATATTATTCAATTTATTCCTTCTACATTGTATGATTAATTCTCCTTATAATGTTATGATTATTGATGTGTATGTGTTTATTTTTGAAAAGAAAAATTGAAAAAAATACGAAACAAATTAAAACAAAACAAAATAACCCATCAATCACTATAATCAGTAGCTTACAAGGATTCATAATATTTGACATATTCTTTTTTATTGTTAATTGATCCCATTCTTATTTTACCAATTATTTAGCAGTCTCTTGTACATTTCCCCAGAAACTCATCATCAATAGTACATAATAGATTTTTTTAAAAAGAAAATTAAACTCTACAAACAAATAGAAAAAAAAATACTCCAGAAAACATCAATCGTGCGAACAATTAATTGATAAATATAAATTAATTATAATATCTGTAGGAGCAACGCTTATCTGCATGTGAAAATGTAGGTTCGTTATAATTCTTGGTGGGTTTTTCAATTGAGTTGCTTGGTACTTGGTATGGTAGTATAAAATTACTGAGCGTATTCAGGCCCATGATTATATATCTGTTGGGCCGTTGCCCTATTCTATATCGGAATTTTGAAGATGGGGTGGTTTTATTTAAAATTCTCATTTTACTTTCTATAACCCTTATAATTAATTTAAATAAAAATATTATTTCAACAGACAATACTAATACTACACCATTAACTAAAGCACTTTAAATCAATTTCTCTGTGGTTCCTCAAATGAAGCTCCATAGATACATCTTATTAAACAAGTTTCAACAAAATTACAGGTTTTAATTAAATTCCTGCTAAATATGCTTTTAAATAAAATTGCGAATAGTGTCCATCCCTCTAACATAGGGCGGTCACTTTTGCACTTTTGTGTTTGAGATTCAAATAAATCGGAAGATGGGTCCCATAGACTTGTTCCGCTGTTTTTGCCTTTGGGAACATTTGTCTCCTTTCTATGGGGGGCTGGTTTTGGTTGAATATTGAATGTTGAATCACTTTATCAACCCCATTTGATTCACTACTTCAATTTAATCCCCGAAACGATAAAATCGAGTGAAATAAAGTACATTTTCAATTATAACCTTTTTTTTCTTCTCTCTTCTGCGTGTTTATAAAATTATAAAGAAAATCAGCACTTTCTTGACAGAGAATTTAGACAGAGACAATTGAAGACCTGTAGGGCCCTTCAAAGTTGCTGTTGGGAAGAGTGAAAATTACATTTCGCAACTTGTTTATTTGGATTCGACCCTTTATTTATTATTATTTTGCATTGTTGGATTAAAAGAGGAGAACTAACTACTACACATATGCTTTTTTTTAAGAATTTTTGTTTATGGTGTTGTGTGATCCCAAAATATTGCGTCTCTCTTATATTCAAAGAAAGAAGATTTGCAAATGCCTCAGTGAAATGGTTTAGACTGAGCCGTAATTTATTTATTTTGAGTTGGGAATAAGCCATTGTTGAAGAAACAAGTCATGCATGCATCTTCTTCCTTGCATAATCACAGTTTTGCAAGCATTGATGTGAAATCAAGAATTATCTACACAGTCCATTGATTTCGATTTGCGACATCTTTGTACATACATAACACAAAACATATATTAACAGTCTATTTTATTTTATTTTTTTGTGAAATGCCATGCCCATAACTTTTAATAATTGACACCCTGACCGTTTGAAAAGTTTAACAATAATATTCGCGAACTATAATACTAATACTTGAAAGTCCATGCGACATATCATAATTCAACGTATAATGATATCATGTCATTTGATATTTTATACTAATACATCAACACAATATCCTGATTTCACATGAGATTTCGAGACGAGATTGCATATAAATTTTTTTAGTTATTTAAATTATAACTTATGAATATAAATGTTAAATTATTCAGATAATGGATTTGTACAAGTGTGTTGCAGTTTATAATGATATGCCTAAATGTAATTTTACCAATAAATAAAATTTTAACCGGAGGTTGCAACTTGATCGAGTTTTGTGAGATTTGCACAACTCCATTTCACATATTCAACATGAAAACCAATATCTCTCGATCTGGTTCAAATTGATGGCTGGATTTGGTTTCAAACCAAATATGTAAATATTCTCAAAAATAATAAAGATACTGGAAAAAGGTTATCGACCGTTGCAAAATCACTATCCACTGGAAATTGACATCCATATATATCTAAATTTGAATTTAACTCTCTCTATATCCATACCTTTGAAAAGCAAAATGGATTATAAATATAATCTCCATATCTATCTGAATATGAATTATAAGTCGATCTCTATATCCATAAAATTGAAATGCAAAATGGATTTAAACACGAGTATCATCATTTTTATGAATACCGACCGGTCAAATGACTTCATAAAACTTCTATGAACACTACCCAGTCATAGAATTTCTCCTTGTAAACTAGATAAAATCATAATTTCCCAAACGTACATCGACGTTGGAAACGACTGCAGACAATTAAAAGATTAAATAATAAACACCTGTGGATCTGGCGATGACATGGTATTTTGTCAGCATTTCAAAGTAAATAACGAGCATATATTATATTCAGGAATCGCAGATTCAATTTTTATTTTTATTGTCGGAAGAATCTAATGAGCCTGTATTTTATTTGAAAAGAAAAAATCTTTATTTATGTAAAAAATGATAAATTACAGTGCCCTATACCCTTCAACGCATTTGATGATCCCTATTGAACCCCTGAAAACAAATATAGTTTATGGGATAACAGATGGAATCACGTGGAACTCAGAGATCAATTATATTTTATGCAGATTAAAAATGTGAAAAATCACTGTTAAAATCAAGTTCAAGTATATTCACATGATTAATGGATTAAAAAATGAAGCAATCTCTCAAAATATGAAAAGAAAATATACTAACATCAATAGATGTCGTGTATATTTACGATGCAATCAAATTTACATAGCATGTCACAGAAGGTGAAACGTTTGGTTAGCAGCATCAAACTTCACGTGCAGAAAAACTGAGTTATTCGGAAAACTACAAAACCTTGTGCCAGTGACCAAGGATTTGCTATTCAAACAGATGCTTGCAAGAAATAAGTTCATCACCACGTGATAGCAATATTAGCACAAACCATCAAGAAATGCATGATTTGCAAACCACGCTACTCCAAAGAAAACAAGTTTTAAGGGAAGAAAACAGAAAATGCATGTACGGATTCAACTGCACCAAAACAATGCATAGAAACAGATAAAAACTCTTGCTTGAAGTTAAATCTGAGCCAAAAGCACATTCGGCAACGATGGTAGAACATTTGAATTTGGGAGGAATTAGGAACTTTAAGGATAACCTAACTGTAGTTTCACAACGTAGCAGATTCGAGCAAGATCGTGTCTTCAACGTACTCAAAACCACAATAAGAATCAAATGGACTACTAAAACTAACAAAATGGGTCCAAAATTTCATGTACCTTCTTTATACATTATTCAAAAAATTGCTATCATGTAACTTTCGAAGTTCGACTTTTACAGTATGATACCAGACACCACCCAAAACAGCAAATCCATACACAATAAATGTAGACAAAGAATAAAAGAAGAGTTCATTATTACCTAATGAACTTACACACCACAAACCAATAAGAATAACAAGACTCAACACTGTTAACATAAAATCCAAAGATAAACCAAACCCCCTGCTGCAAAATTGTTCATCAACATCCAACTTACCTGTCATAGCTGCTGCTGCGAAGTCCTAACTTGCTGCTTCACATTCTCTGAAGAAGCCTGCGACAGAGCATCAGGCGACATGCCCTGAGGGGTCGATGTTATGGTCTGATACTGTGCAGAGAGCTGCGGCGGCATGGCCTGAGTATAGTACATTTGAGCACGCGCAGGATCAGTAAACTCGTATGTGTAATTGGAATTGGCAGCTGCAGAAGGAGCCATCATTTGAGAAGGATGATGAATCTGAGTGAAGCCAACGTATTGAGGCTGATGCGGCTGGCTAGACGGGACTTGCACCATATGTGGAGCTG
>AYJT01105378.1:0-18579 GCA_001278415.1 Ocimum tenuiflorum
TTTTATTGAGTTAAAATTTGTCATTAATCCAAGAAAACCCCCTGTTCGATATTAGTTTTGCCGCATGTTCGACCATTCAGGTGAAAAAATTCATTTCCCATTTCTTGGAAATCGTAGTTTCCTTGTATTTAATTATATATTTTGTATGTATAATTTTTCCTTATTTTATTTATTTTTATTTTTATTTTTATTTTTATTTTTATTATTATTATTTTTTTTTTGTGGAGTCGAATCAATTATTAAACTCCATAAACATGGGGGTGAATAATTAGTGGGTCTGTGTGAAAAGTAGTGGATTCTGTGAGTTTTGAAGTAATAAAAAAATATGAGTTCGTTGTGTAGATCGATAATCAAAGTACAATTGAGAACAGTTCTTGTTTTTCTTTTGTGTATTTTTACGATGTAAATAACAGGCAGATATATAGTTATTATTTTTTTAATTGGTTAAGTGTTATAGATCTATGTGAGATGTAATTATTTATAGATTAAGTTGAGTCATGTCATATCACTAAACACAAGTGATGTGAATATTTTCGTTTGTTGTAAACCAGTTCAGATTATTTAAGAATTTGGATACGTGGAATGTACATCTTGTTCGAATATTTGAAAGAAAACGTGGAATATTATGATCCAAGAAAATCATGAAGATGGCCATTTTGGGAATTAAAATATGGAGATTTTTTTCCTTAGTGGTGTGGTTAAATCAGAGATTTTTATTATGGAAGATTGTACTAATATTGTACCCATGCGCTTCACGGGATATTTGTATGTGTAAAATAGATGAAAATGAAAAAAAAAAAAGTTAGTATTTCCTAATAAATGGTAAGATAGATATTAAGAAATGTGCTACAAATTCACTATAATTAATTACATAAGCCTAATATTTTAATTTTCAAGATTGATATTTAAGATCGTTAGGTCATTCAAAAAGGACAAACTTAATCATTCAATATTTTTAGAGATACGCATATTTAAAAAATTACTTTGAAAAATAATATAGCTAAAGTTGAAGTGCAATATCTATTTTTTCGATGGGAATAATGGAGATTGAATCATAAGCCTTTCTCATAGTCATAGTTAGATGAGAAAATAAAATAAATCAAAAAATAATACCTATTTTTTTATGTCACGCATTAGTAAATAAAATAGATTAAATTAAAAATAGAGATAGAACGATTTAGTTTTAGCAAGAAAAATAATTAAAAATAAATTAAAGGTGATGTGATATTTTTCGAATGAAAAATGATTAAAATTATAATTTTTGCATTCTACCTACTTTAATATATTTAGATTACTAACTTACAAGAAAATAAAGTTAGTTTATATGGGTTGCATGTTTGTTGCAAAACAGTTTCCAGTAGTTAGCTAAAAAAAAACAATGATTTATGCATCTGATTATTTAAATAAGTCAAGTGGGACTATTTCTCGAGCTATGTGTGTAGAGATCTAGCCTTTTATAAGTATTATTTTTATCATATATTAAAATATCAAATATATCCCAAAGAATTAATATTGAATATCATTCAAGTGGGCGATAAGCTATTGCCATTAATTTATTCGTCCAAGTGCATGCGAACATCAAGTTCAAATGCTAATTTATTCTTTCATTTTTTATGTTTCAATATCGTATTTCACATTGACCAAAAGTTGAATAAAATTAAAAGTAAAATATACAAGACTATGAATTGAAAAAAACAAAAAAAATCTCCTTTTATACCAAATACTATATTCCAAAGCAAAATGTGTAGTAACAATATATGCCTAATCCTCTCTAAGTTGCAAACTTTGTAAAAAGGAAAAAATAAGGTAGCACTATACAATACTAAGTAAAGAATCTCATGAATACAAGAACCATTTTATTATGCAAACGCACGATTTCGAAATAGAGGATCTCGTCTGTTTATCATCGCGGTGCAATTGAGGGCATGACTCCACTAATGAGATCACTGCCGGAGACGTCTTGAGAGACGTAAGGGTTTCTTGTGGAGGATGAGGACGTCGGAGTGGTGGTGCTGAGAATTTTTCCGGAATCCGTGGCCAAGGATTCTGACAAATTGGTGTCAGAATCCGCTACCATGAGCCATAGGTTTTCGAGTTCTCGGTAAACCTCGCTCATCGATGGTCGTGAATCGGTCTCCTCTTGGCAGCACTTGAGGGCCAGATTTATGAACTTCTCGACACTTTCGGACGGGTACGATCCCATCTGCTCGTCGATGATGGAGAAGATCATACCCGAACGATATGCAATGTTCACCTAAATCAATAGATGAACCGAAATTCTGTTAAAAATATCCCACGTTGACTGAATTAAGATTGTGGCAGAAGCCACCTTATAAAGGGTCAATGCATCACTTCCCTTGTTACAAGCTAGTTTTATAAGAGTGAATCGAAACTCAATATCCGTTTTTAATAATACGAGAATAGTGTACCTCACGAACGATGTTTTTGCCATGTGAAATGGGGTGCATTCCGGTCAACATCTCCAGAAACACGACACCGAGACTATAAACATCACTCTTGTCTGTCAGCTTATGCGTCAAGAAATACTCAGGATCAAGATATCCCTACAAGAAACATACTTTGATCAAAAAACATCCACAAAAACCAAAAAAATAACATTTTCTTGCTAAGAGAATGCTCACCGGTGTCCCTTTGACCACCGTTGATACATGAGAAGGGACACCTCCTTCGAGCTCTGGAACCGGGGCTAGACGCGAAAGCCCAAAATCGGCGACCTTGGCAGTAAAGGTGGAGTCGAGAAGTATGTTGGTGGCCTTGATATCGCGATGAAATATGGGAGGGTTGGCTTCTGTGTGAAGGTAAAGGATGCCTCTGGCTGAACCCAAAGCAATTTTTACCCTCCTACCAAAAGTCAGTGGCACTTTGGACTTGCCTGCATTACATTTTACATCAACAAATTTTCAAAAAAACACACACACACACACAAAAATTATGATATAAAAAAACTTACTTGACAGATGATCCCTCAAGGTACCATTCGGCATGAACTCGTAAACCAGCATCTGCATAATCGAAAGCACCGATGAACTAAAATGGTTTCGTAGTTCTTAAAACAGTTGATGAAATTGAATTACTAACCGAACAAAACAACTATTTGCTAATTAACACGCGATATGCGTGGTTCGTGACAATGACTACATCCACGGGAGAGTTACCGAATTTTATTTAGACATATTCTTGCTAAAGAGAATTACATATCAGCATGTATTATCATGTATCTGTCAAATTATACACACATCTATGAGAAGAAAAAAGGCCGAAGGTGCAATTTTATTACAAATTATTTCCATTTTCTCAAATATATTACAAACTCAAAGCACTTTCAAATAAATGCCCCATTTGAAATATTTATGATAGTTTAGGCATTTATCTTTTGAGATATGTGCTTAGTTTGTAATATATTTGAGAAAATTGCAAAAAAATAGCGCCTCTAGTCAAGAAAAACTTAATATGCAAAATGCATGAGATGTCAACTGCCTCCAACGGCTATAAATAACAGAAATCCGGAAATGAGTTGCTATCACCTCTAACAGTAATCTCGTGAATGTGAATGCGAACAACATACCTGTTCGCCTTCTTCGTCACAGTATCCGAGCAAGGACACTAAGTTTCTGTGGTGCAATCTTGATAGCAGTTCAATCTCTGTGAGGAACTCCTTCTCTCCCTGCAGCGATCCCTCTTGAGCTCGTTTTATCGCCACGACGGTTCCATTGGCAAGCACGCCTCTGAAAACTTTTCCATAGCCTCCAGATCCAACAGCTGTCGAGTCATCGAAATCATTGGTAGCTTGTGCGAGTTCACCATATGTGAAATCCTTCACACCATCAATTCTGATGGAGATCCTTGTTGCTGAAACATAATGTAGATGTAATTCTGCTGATCAAGAACTAAGAACTAGCACAGAAGATGGGAGAACACCAACAACGACTTATCGTGGACAGTCACATTTCATTTTGGTCCCAATAGTTGCACTTTTTTCAGTTCCATACTTGCATTTTTGGCCGAATTGTTAATGATTTTTTGCACTTTAGTACATCAACATAAGTAATACTAGCTCATACGTGGCTTGTCTTAGGCTCCGTCTGTTTATGTTTTTTTTTTTTGGAAAAGTGCACTTCACATTTTCCAGAAAAGTGATTCCTTCCAAAACACATTCAAAATTCATCTCTACTTTTTATCTCTCCTCAACTAAGAAAATGTAAACAAGCAAGGTTTCATTATTTTTATTGAGATAGTTCACTTGTTTAAAACAATCTTCAAAGATAGTTTTGTTGTGAATAAATTACATAGCTGAGAATGCAAATACAAGCTTTTCTAAACTAAATGTGCAAAAAATGGTTACTGGTGGGACCAAGAATGTCGGGACTAAAAGCGAAACTATTGGGACCAAAATGAAACGGGATTGTGTTCTATGGGCTCAAAAATGCAATTTACTCCCTATCATGAGGCAAACTAGGATCGAAAAGTTGGAACGTGGAAATGGTGGAAGCAAGAAATCGTAATCAAGGCACTCACACTGTCGTCTCTTCGAGGGCGTGGCGTGTTTCTTAGTGTATCGTCTCAAGATAAGAAGTGAAACGAAAGCAGAGAGTGTAACTGATCCAGCTATTGTTCCTAGTATGATACCAACTAGTGCACCCTTGCTTATACCAGATGAACCACCGAGTATTCCTGCAATACAACCAAATATCAAATGTTTGGCAATTACGGAAGTGGCACTCTCGTGTTCGTTAGATGGTCTAACCCATTAGACAGATCCTCTATATTCATTACCCGAAAAAATAGTTGATGTCGTCGCAAGATATATCTAATTTACGCACATGATGTATCAAATTAAAGGTTTCTTCACTAAGATATATTGATACACCATTTTTACATGAAAAATATGAACTAAAAATAAAAAATACTTAAATTTTTCATGCATATACAAGTCTTTCAAATTAAATTTAATCCTACAAAAATTATTGTAACGCCTATTTAAGATATTATTATCCCTAAACGGGACTAGCAAACTCTGACCGAGATTAAATAAACCTTAAAGTAAATACTTTTTTCCCTTTTCTTCATATCTTTAAAAATAAAAAATATGAGCGTGATGTATCTTAAATTAAAAAGAATGAGACGAGCTTTAATTTATTATATTAAATGCATAGTTAGAATTTAAAATGAGAGTGTTGTGATTATTTAAAAACTGAGTTAATTTTGATTACATAATGACAACATCTGCCTTTTTGTCCTTTGATGTAATTGCTTACAATCTTCAAATCCGTCTAATATAAGTTTTTTCCCTAAGAAAACCATGCATGCTTTATATTTTTGAAATATATCTTCAGATTTATCTTGAAATATGATTCCTGCATATGAAACATACCTTCATCATAAGGTGGCAGAATGGTGAAGCTAAGAAACTCATAAGGTCCAAACACTTCACTATCAGGAATTCTCCAACCACTAAACATTTCACGAACCCACAGAACCTCACTCCGATTAAACATCCTAGTAGTAACATTGGTTGGAAATATCTTCAGATCCATCCTCAGACGAGGGCCATATTCCCATTCCGCCTTCTGAATCTCTAACTGAGAAAGGTTCATTTCAAGACCAGAGCTTAGGTAGCCCTTAAAAGTATCTAAATATGGTAAAAAATCCGAGAACCCCGGACTTTTCAACCGGTATCCGACGTAAACTGGAGCCATGCAAACACATTGTGTGGTTGGAGATGGAGGGGCATACTGGTAACCATCTGGGCATGAAATAGGAGGGCAGCCATAGACATTTGTAGCATTTATTGTGTTGTTGAAGTTTCCATTTTGAGGCACACAATATGGATTTAGTGGATTGTTTGAGCATGCTGGATTTCCTACAAGCCTAAGGAGGGAAACAATTCTTGAAATGTTAACAAAAAAGATCAAGGAGAAAGATTTATGCCAAAGGTGCTGTTTTCTTACAAACCATTTCCGAAATACATTAGAAACTGAGTGCATTTTCAAATATATGTCTAGACCATTAGAAATGTTTCAAACTAATTTGAAACACTTATGATAGTTTAGTCATTTATTCGAAAATCACTTAGTTTGCAATATGTTTGAGGAAATGAAAATATCTTGTAATAAAGTTGCGCCTTTGGCCAAACATTTACACAAATGCAAAAACGAGGTTTAAGATGACGAACCCAATGGTGATATTGGGTTGGGAAGGAAGAGGGCCACTAATATCTGTGAATCTATTGAACTGGAAATCCCTGCAAAGTTCATATATTCATGTGACAACATTTCTTGATAAATAAATGGATGAAAGGTTGAATTTTTACTAATTTCAAGGCTTACAAAATGACTCTTTCAGTTGAATTTAGAGTCCTATTTTGCCAGATGCCTGATGGAATAGAACCATTCAATGCATTGTTTGCAACAGAGCTGCAAAGCAAAAACCAAGAATCAAAACAAAAAAAAAATCATCACATATAAATTCTATCAAGGACGCAGCATAGACTGAAGTCGACGATTTCTCACAGTTTTTGCAGAAGAGGGAGCCCAGAGAAGCTATCAGGAATAGTTCCAGTCAGATTGTTGCTTGACAGATCACTGCAGAATAGTATAAAATAGAGAATCGATATTTCAGAAGAGAGAAAAACATTCTCAAATAGATACAAGATTATAAGCAATATAACAAAGTCTTGAACTGGTTTCTTACATAGTTGTGATATTTTTCGAGAGGGAACCAGTTGGTATGGGTCCAGTAAGGTGATTCATGCTCAAGTCTCTGCAACGTTAAGATCCAAATCATCTCACGAGAAAAGTGATTGGATACGATGAAGAAGACCATACTAATCCTCTCATGATCTTGGTAGATAAATGTTTAGTTTCACTTACATGTAAGCAATGTTTGGAGAATTGCTCCAATCGGGAAGGCTTCCTTGTAAACTGCAGTTCCTGAGACTCCTGATCATCCATAAAACCAAATTATTGAGAACATAATCTCATGAAACAATTCTGGAAAAAGTAATCTCGTTTCCGAATTTGAACTAGAAAGGATGGTAGAGTTTTCTTACAACTTCAACAGTGTAGATCTGTTTCCATATGAAGCTGGTATTGTACTCCCGCTAAAGTTGTTGTTGTCAAGTTGGCTGTGAAGAAAATACACAAATAAGATGCCTTAACTTGCAAGATCTTCGACTTTTCTACATATGTCAAATATAACGAGGAACATAAATGAGATCCATTAACATCTATGATAACTGAGATTCATTAAAGAGTATAAAGCTCTAAATAAAACAGATATATTTAATGAGGAGAAAGTTTCCCATACAGTATAAGTAAATTTGGGATTTCAGACAGTTCAGGAGGAAGAGGTCCGGATAAGTTGTTGTTGTCGAGTAATCTGCAGAAACATCATCAATTTAGCTACCAAAACAAAATGTTCAAAACAATATGGAAGTGAAAGTACTTCCAACTCACAAATGAACAAGGTTTGGAAGTCGAGCAAGCTCTCGTGGAATTGTGCCACTGAGTGAGTTATTGTTCATGTGGCTGTTCACAGTAGAAAGAATGGCTGTTAGTAAGGCCAAGAACCGTGTATGTTTCGATATGTGAGAACTGAACATAAAGAGAAACATTTACAAGTGCTGTGCTTTGTCCAAGTTAGCAAATGATGGTGGTATTGGTCCTGATATGAAGTTCTGATCTATTTGTATTCTGTTTAAGTTGACAAGATTCCCGAGCTCCTCCGGCAAGGAACCGGTTAGTTGATTTCCGTTTAGAAGCCTGCAATCGGGCAAGAAACTAGACGTAAGAAATGCAGACAACAATGAAGAAACATTGAACAAAGCGCAGGTTCCACTCACAATAATTCTAATGTTGTAATGTTTCCGATTTCCTTTGGTATTGACTCGGAAATATTGTTCCACATAAAGTCCCTGCAACAACAATGAACATGAGTCAATGCAAAGCCACCAAAATGAATGCATTTACGAAGATTGAAACACAAAATATGTTGCTCACATTATGGTCAGATAAGATAAACGGCCTAGCGCTGGAGATAACCGTCCTGTGAGGTTCCTACCTAAAAGCAATCTGTTGAGAAAGAAATAAAGAAGACATAACACATGAGACATCATTTCCATATAGGTGAACTCATTTACAAGATGGACAGAGGCACATTTATTGTTACAAGACCTACTTGTACACTATGAGTCGAGAAAAATTTCAAGAGAATGAGATCGTACATTTCTTTGACATGAAAGTTACCATCACCAAGAGTTGTGTTATGACATACAATCCCTGTCCAATTCGAAAGACACGGATCCCCCCTTTTCCACCGAGCAAGATTATTGAAGGGATCATTCAAGCTTTTTCTAATAGTTTGCAATGCAGCCACTGCACACACCATTACCAGTCCATCATAATCCAAACTCAAGAAAACTTCAAAGCGATACAGAAAAGTATTGAAGCTAGACAACATCAAATGGTTTTGCCTAAAGTTGATGCTCAAACACACACACAAACACAGAGAAAGAGTGATTAAGCAGAACCTTCATCCGGATCGGTGCGTTGGCTATCAGCACCAGCAATCAACAGAAACATGCACAAACACATAACCAAACTCATTCCAACACGTGAAGGACTTAGCCAGGCCACCTCAAGAATCGCCATTTTTTTCTTAATGCTTTCAATGAAAATTCTAAACACCTATCTCCCACCTGAAAGAATCGCAAAAGGAAAACAATAGTTGTAAGTAACACAATCCCACTTCTCAATACGATCAACCAAGACCCTTGATATTTACAGGCAGTGGAAACAGAGAGAAATTTACAACCTCTACCATTACATGAACACCAAAGGAACAAACCAGCAACAGACGAAAAACAGAGACATATCAAAACATAATCAAACAAAACAGAAAAGGCAAACCACTTTCACACAAGAAAACACAAAAGAAAAGCGTACGATAATACATGGAAGAAGCAGCTCCAGGTGTTTCTTGGAAAAAGAGAAAAAGGGTTTGAGTTTTGGGGAGAGTTGAATGATTCTCCATTGATGGGCAGCTAGATAGATGAATATTTTTGGTGAAAGTGATGATGGTTGGAGCAGCAGCCATCTTTTTCGTTGTGGGGTGATGTTTTCAACAGTAAAATAATTGAATTTTATACACAGAAATAAAACTCGGACCGAATTTTGGTTGGCAGATGGATATTTTTTAATGAGGATTGGCTTTGTTGACTTTTTTTTTTTCTGTGAGGGGGAGTTGTTGTTGAACTGCTTTTTGTTGTTTGCACTGCGCTTTGGATTTCATTGTGGAATCTTCCAAGTTCACATTTGTGATGAGCTGATGATTAGCTCCACCATTATTTCACAGCTAATATATATATATATATATGTCTGTATATGTGTGTGTGTGTGTGAGAAATTGTCAGCAAGATTTGAGGAAGATGAGTGTGTTTCTTGAAATATTTACCAGATACCAGATATCAACTGCACTTTAAAGATCCATCTGCCTTGTATCTCGAAAAAATGAAATATGTTAAAAAGTTACGAAAAATTGTTTGTTTACAATTTTTAAAGTTAAAGAGAAAGAATAAACATATATGAATTTTGAATTTATTCTGAAAAGTGTTTGAAAAGTAAATTGCATTTTTCTTAAAAAAAAATATGACATTCAATTTTATTTTCTATTAATGACTATTACGTGAGACTTTTTTCCTTTCAATTGGACATTAGTATTTTTTTAATGTTTCATATAAAAAGACAAGATAAATGTGTAAGATTTATCAAGACTTGCTCCATTGCATGTCATATATAGCATATAACTTTTGTCTTGTGGTGGACATGCTAAATTGCTAATATTTTAATATTATTCTTTTGTTTTATATTAGTCATTTAGTTGTGTGTAAGTGAAGATATTATAATGTAGATCCGACAATTTTTTTTTTTTTTAAAGTTGGGGATTAGGAACGTTCGACAAAATTAAAATTCGATAAGTGAGACTGAGCATTCAAACTATTTATAAATATTTAACTACTATACAAGAATTATATGCCGATCAAATATATCTTTTTCTTTATCGTACCTAAAGTACTACAAGGCAGAATTCGAACATCTGATCTTGCTTAAGCGTGAATCAATCTTTACTACTGAACCACACGTTTAATAATTAAACCATACAGTTATACTTAAAAATAGAGTTTGGGAAAAAATAAAGCTATCCATATTCGTGCTTGTCGTAAAAAAAATCTATTTGTTAGACCAAAATAAATAGTAATATCCAATACATTATCAATATTAAGTACTTAGAAGAAAAATATTCAAACGTTTGTACAAATCACTATATCAAGCTACCTAGACGTTGACATTTATTTGGAAAATTGACAACTTTTGAATAGTTCCCATCAACTAAAGTTGCCGAAATAAAACAATAATTAAAAAAAAAACATTCATAGTTTACTTTGAAAAAAAAAATCAGGGCGCTTGTGGTGTCAACATTATTCATGCATTAATTATTTATGAGATTTGAGACATCGTTATATAATCCCTAAATGCAATATAGTAATACCCACTCTTAATTTTAAATCAAAATACCTAATTTTTAAATAAGTCGTTGAAAAAGTAATAATTATAATTTCTTTTCATGCAGTTGGGCTCTTAAATTTCTTTGTTATGACAAAAATTGAAAAAAAAATTGAAATGTTCTCTCTCGTCTATATCTTAAAAAATCTATATCAGCATTAGGTAATAAACAGATACATTAGGTTTACTTTCTCCCTCGCCAAGTCAATGTGAGATTGTTATTATTATTTTTTACTTATTTGTGAAACAAGTCAATTTAATATTAAACACACCATTTTTTTTCTAAATGATGACGTGTAACAAATAGCAAAAGATAAGGTTTATGATTAAGTAGATTAAAATCGTCATTTTGAACGAGTATAAATATATAAAGATGCATTTTCGTGGTTGATTAATATCGGTAAAAAAAATATTAACTTAATTTTGTGCCCCAATATATATTTATTCAAGTAGTTTTTTTTTTCCAGAAATATTTTCTTAACAGCATCAACTGTGTGTTATTTTGATCATTGTTTTTTATTTTTATTTTTTATGCTGCATTCGTCACTGTGAATAATGAATGATGAAAAGGATATGTACTTGGAAAATTTAGGTCTAATTTAGCTATAGTTGATATTTCACTGGTGTGTAAATTTTAATTTAAGATGATAATGACATAAATATAGAAAATAATATCTAAAACTGAAACATAAATATTTGTGGGAAATTAATGTTGTGATTTGTAATAGGGATAAGCTACGAGCTAATTACTGCAATCTCAACTAGTTGAAACTTCTTCTAGGTAGGTTTAGTCAAATTTTCTAAATAAACAAATAAAACTTAAATTGATTAGTTCATGACCGAACAATATGAACAACTTTATTTAAAATATAAAGTTATTTTTATACTTTAATTTGTAATAAGTATAACGAAGTATTTGATTCCATTTTCTAATTATAATAAAATAAAAAAATGAGGAAATGTTAATTTTTATAAGCTAATTTATTATTAAAATAAAATAAAGAAGATTTATTTTATTGATGTTGCAACTTGAATGCTTATTGGGTACAAGCCCGGCTGAAATTTGTAAGGTCAACAAGTCCATAAAGTTCAACAAGCCCCATAATTAGGGCAAATAAAATATAATATAGAGATAAAATAAATTGAACAGGTCCAAATATTGGGATTATCTTTATCGAGAATTTTGAATTGTTAAAAGATTGTCAAATTGAACAAAATAGTTTCAATTAGCCATTTGAAAAATCAAACTAAATTTCAGTTCATTTCGAACCTTTGATCCTTTCCCCATTTTACTTTTGGTTATTCAAATCAAAACTGAATTTCCATTGAACAAAAAAAAAATCCGTTTAACTCAATAAAAAAATATTGATGAATTTTTTTTTTTAACAATATCACGATTTACATGCGAATAATATAATCCACATTGATAAAGGAAAGGGCTATATTTTAGCCAAAATGACAAAAAAGAAAAATTAATTCATTTACTTGTTATAATCTTTATTAGGCTCACACTCGCGCCTTCGTTAATTGGGCCTTATGATAGCTAATACATAGGAAAGCCCAATAATAAGTTCATGGTGTTTGCATGCCAGGTTCCGTTTTTTTATGTTTTCTTCTTTTAAGAAAAGTATCTTATAAAAGTTATGAAAAATTGTTTGATTGTATTTTTTTTTTTGTTGTTGTTAAGGAAAGAAAAAAAGTCGAGAAGAATTTTGAATTTTATTTTTTATTATTTTTATTTTTTAAGAGGAATTTTGAATTTATTTTGACGAAAATTTTTCAGAAAAATAAAGTGTACTTTTTTTTAAAAAAAAAGACGAAACTTGATATATAATTTCGATATTTTTTTAATAGTAACATGGGAAAGTTGCCTTTTTGGAGCCATAAGTAGAATACATCTCTCGTGATTAAAAATTAATAATTAAGGCTAGGACCGACGAAATTATATTATCAATCAAGAATTCCAAAAACTTATCCATCTCTAAAAAAAAAATTTAATTGAATATTATTGAAGACTAATATAGATAAACACAACGAGCATCGACTACGCAAGCACGAAAATGATTGGAAACATGAGTAAAAATAAAATAAATTTTAGTAAAAGTAAAAACACTTGAATTCACCTTAAATTTGGTCAGATTATGAAATTAACACACGCATATGGTGACATTATATATGGTTTAATCCGAAAATTAAAAACCGATGTGTTACCATTTCTTGATAATAATATAACCATAATTTTAGAATTACTTGCTCATTATTTGACAAATAGAAAAATAAGATTTTTTTGGGTTCACTGTTTAGGTAGAGTTCACCGATCATGTGTGTATGGGCAATACCGACTGTACTAGCAAAAAATGTAAATAGATATCAAAAGCTCGAATCATGGTGCTTAATATTCATTGTTTACTGCAGGAATACGGGAGTATCTAATCTCATTCGCTCCCCCAGCTTTCGTCTCTCAGTGTCACTATCAGCCCAACATTCACAAATTTTATAATCTTATCGAGTTTGATTCAACTAATTATAATTAAATTAGCAGAGATTCAAATTCGTGACATCTTTGGTAAGAAGGATATTTTTTCTTCCCACATTAATCTAGACATACACCAAATTCAATTTACAATGATGTTAGACATTTTACCAAATGTCTTGGCCGATAGGTGTAATTAGAAATATTCAAATGCTAAACGACGCATTCCAATTATACAATTCTAGAATCATTGAATATTTGAGTCTATTTTACTTTTCCACAAACAATTTTTTTTCCATGACCCATCATTAATTACGTGTCGTGTGAAAAAGTAGAGGATTAATTCACTTACTTCATTCGTCATTATTTACTTAATTCAAATACTAAAATATATTCAAAATATTTCAATAATCTACTATCTATCGTGTTTCAGTCTAATATAATTATGACGAGTTGCGCAATTCTTTAGTTTGTCAGAATTTCAGATGTTATGTTATAAAATTTTGTGTCCAACACCATCTAGGGTAGCTTTGCATGCGGGTTGATGGGGTTTGTTCGATCACATCATAAATCGAAAAATGTCTTAGTTGTCTTAAGCAGGATTTGCGACAACAGTAAAGCCCTAACAGTCGGCTACAAATTCTCCTAATAGACTTATCTGATAGGTTAAAAATTTCCCTAATGGACGTATCTGATCAGACTCTAAACAAGGTAGAATTTTGGGACTGAATCATGTTTTGTCACCTCAAACAAAGAAGAAAATTTTGGCACACGATGGTTGTGATTAAGGTAAAATATTGGCTAAATCTTAACGAATCGAATCATAATGTCTAGAATATCGCTCTTTTCTATGTAATACTTTAAATTTCGATCCATAAATCTAAATCATGAGAGTTTTGATATTTTAGTTAGCTGATGCAAGATAAATTAAAAAAGAGCCAAATAAATACTTCCAAAAGTGCAAAAAGAAAAGATTCTTTCGGCCTCTTGAAACAAAAAAAATGTCAAAAATATGTGGGACAAAAGATGGGCCTTATGTATGGGCAATTATCGGGCTAGAAGGCCCAATCGGTAGGGCCATTAAATTAATCAACGTGTGACCACCAAAATCGAACCAAATTTATTACAACCACAACTCTACATAGAGTATGGTCCTAATTTTACTTAATTAAGGCCCACTTATCATCATCAATACCGACTAGATTTGGCAAAAATTTGCGTTTGACCATTTAATTAATTTAGGCAGATCTAAACAGTTTAATTTCATTGATCCAAACTCGTATCCCCTTTGGATCTTAAATCCAAACTTATACCCATCTTGGATTTTAAACTCAAACTCGCCTAAATGATTTAGGTGGTCCAATGGGAGACCTCCTAACCAAAGTTTAGCTATAATCTCATTTTCTTTCCTAGGTTGCTTTCACTTAAAACCTTATCTTCATTTGGGTAAAAGAGACACGTCGTTTTAGATCTCATATTTTCTATTGTGTTTTACTAATATATCGAGAATATATATATACACACACACAATGATTGTTAAATGCATTTATTGGACGTACTCGGAAGATGTGGCTTGCAAGATAAGAACTCTGCAGAGGGCTCTTATTTTTAGTATTTTTAGATAACAACACTTATTGAGAAAATGAGAATGGACTAAATTCGGATAGGGATGGAAGAATTTTTTTTTCATTATTTTTAAGATATGGAGAAAATTCACAAACCATATATCGAATTGCATTATTTGATTTATTTATAGATTATATGATTGATCTAATCGAATTATATATATATATGTGTGTGTGTTGTGCATTCTCCCAAAGTTGTAAGTTAGCCAATAGTTCTAGTAAGTTGCTGATTTAATTGACATATCGTATTTGTATGAGATTGTAAATAACATAAGGTAACTAAATCAATTATGCATGACACATCCAACCTATAAAAGCAAAAAAATTATGGTAGACCATCTAAATGATTTATTATGTATTATCTAAGAGCATCTCCAACAATACCTTAAAATTCATCCTAAACCTAAAAAATAGTGTTTTCTTCCTGCAACACTTACACACTAAACACGTCACCAAAAAAAACAAACCCAAATTTGGTGTTGCACTATTGCAAAACTCAAATTTTTTTTAAGTTTTGAGTTTGGGGAAAATGGTTGGAGATGAATTACTGTTTGATATGACATTTACTATATATTGAATTTAAGTTTAGTATTATTGTTGGAGATGATCTGATGCATCTTACGCAATAAGTGAAAGGTTCCCGTGAGAACTCCTCAACGTGTGAGCACTCAAAACTGCATTATTTATGTCATAATACTACAATAAATAATACACAATAAGACACTTAATTACATAATTTTTTAAAACCAATAAAGATTAATAAAAAGGCTTCAAATATATTTATCTGCACTATTACGTATTATCTGCATTAATACTATGAAAAAATTGTATACATTATTCAAATTTTGTGTTGGCTACTACATGAATGTACATATTATAAAATAAAGAAAAGGGCCGTACTATATAATTAAGGTTTATCATGAGGTATAATAATTGATATCTTAGTTGGATATCTGTATCTCTCTCACGGTGAACAAGAATCCTACGTGGACAGTGGTCATTAGTCAGATTCAGATACTGTGGCGGCCCACAACGTGACTAAATTATCCTGTCCGAACACATTAGTACACGAAAATAAGGCAGAAGGTGGGGCCCAGTGAGTCGCTGAAAGTGACGTGGCATTAGGGCAACCAAGTTCGTGTTTGGGGGCGAAAATTGTGAGCCACTTGTTTGAATGGCAAGAAATCAACCCTCGCTTCCTGCACACATGATTTGAGCAGGTTTCTGTTTTATGTCGAATGCCCAAACATGACTTCAGTAATGGGGGGAGATGAGTCTACCACCTCGGGATGCACTAAGCACCTTTTCCACGATTTTAAATGTTAAGAATTCGAGTTTATGTGGAGGTATTTGTGTAGATTAATTTAATATTATACTTAAGTTCAAAAAGAAAATAGCAAGAGATTAGCTAGGTTAAGGGGGTTGATATATGGTCCATTTCCCTATTAAATTTTTATATTTGTCGGGTGCAAAATAATTCGATTTAGTAACACACGAGTTCAATCGATTTTTCTCATGAAAAGGTGATTCAATCAGTTCGAAGATCCCAAAATGTAATAGCAAAAAAGCGGTCGAATGACAATACTAACCCAAGTTAAAGACCCGCATCCTCGAGGATTTGTTCGAAGTAGTCCTCACAAGCTACCCTCGATGGACCTATCTGAAGAAAACCTCGAAAGCTATCCTAAACAACTAACAAGGATATGCCCGAATTAGCGCTCAAATAATTATCCCAATAACTTTTAACATCATGGAATTGATCAAGAGAGAGAATGCATCGCTTTTATGCCTGAATAAGCCGTCAGTCTATCACATTTTGTATCATTGGTTCATTTATGCACTCACGCATATTCCAGCTTCTTTCTCAAGAAATAATTCACATTTGCTACTTTGAATAATTGTGTCCAAATTTCTAGCTTCTATTAAATTAATAGCTGGAATTAGAAAATTTGGGCCGTTTTTTCCCATGGTAGTGATACATCTAAAAGCTTTCAAAATCATATGTAGATAATATATAACATTTTGATGATATTGTTTTACCCTAATTAAGGTTTTGAAGATTTTCAAATAAGCATGTTAGAACCTAACATTTAGCTATTAAAATATGTTCGTAGAAGACAAATTAGTGGCAGGCAACACTTGTGTACACTTTGTATGAGAGATTTAGGATTCGATCTTCACTCCCCTCCCATAACTTGATTTATTATAAGTTAAAATCCAAATATTGATATATTTTTCTAATTCTCATTCAACTAGATTTCTGAAATAAAAAGGTAGGAAAAAGAAATAGATAAATACACTTTGCATAAAAGCTGCAATGATTGGAGGCTGATGAAAATATGGATAGAGGAATCTGCAGCGCAAATTAGACAATAGAAATATGGAATCCTTTGGAGCTTGAAAACTACATTTCAAAGTCTGCAACATTCACAAGCGTTACAATGATAAATTCCTCATGTCCCACTAAAATCCAAAAATAAAAATAAAAACAAAAATTAAAAAAAATGTAAAATTATTTGCATGGAAAAAGCAACTTTATTACAAGATAAATCAATTTCTTTATATATAACCCATTAAAGTTCCATTGCCACACCTGAAAATCAAATCCCACTACCTCAAACATGGCTAACAGATTTTCTCTTGCAATGGAAAGAACTGGGCAATGGTATTTTCCCTATCAAAAATAATATTTTCTTACATCCAAAAAAAATTGAATCTTTCTTGATTTTCTTTATCAGGGTTTTCTCTCAAGAAATTCCCACTGATGTTATTGTTGAAGTTGGAGAAGCCAACTTCTCCCTTCACAAGGTAAGAAGCTTCGCTCTTTTTTTTCTTTTTTAACAAGTGGTGAATTTTATATCCGACGAACGACTTGCAGTTCATGCTCGTGGCAAAGAGCAACCACATAAGGAAGCTAATTCTCGAATCTAAGGATCCGGATTTGACAAGAATACATCTCCCCGACATTCCCGGCGGCCCAGAAATCTTCGAGAAAGCTGCAAAATTCTGCTACGGAGTGAACTTCGAGATCACGGTTCACAACGTTGCTGCCCTAAGATGCGCCGCCGAATATCTACAAATGACAGACAAATATTGCGACGGCAACCTCGCCGGAAGAACTGAGGATTTCTTGTCCCAAGTTGCCCTAACGAGCCTCTCCGGCGCCCTCGTTGTCTTAAAGTCTTGCGAGGATCTTCTCCCCATGGCCGACGACCTCGGCATCGTCCGACGATGCGTTGAGATCGCTAGTGCCAAGGTAAGTACGTGCTAGATGACAGTGGGAATTTTTGTATAAAAACATTCTTTGGAATTGGCGAAAAATATGTTTTATGGGATCTTTTGCTTTCTTAAACAAGAATTCTTGGTTTTCTTCGATTTAGATCTATATTATTGGTCCGAATCCTACACATTGTGTTACATTACACAGATCACTGACACGTGTACAAATTAATGGACATCAATCATATATGTTCATAATTAGGAAATATTTTATCTTAATTTATCACTATTTATTAATACACGTGTCAATAATCTGTATAGCGTAACACCATGTAACAGGGGATCCGGAGTGTTGTATTATTGGTCATTTTCTAATTAATTAAATCAAAAATTTGATATAACTAAAGCATATAGAGCAATCATAGTTAAAAGAAAATTTTGAGTAAAAAGAGAAATTAAGTGAGCAGACAATTAATTATATGGTTGTTGCTGCATTTTATTTAATTTTTTTTAATAAAAGTCTCTATAACATATAGAACTAGAATTCATAAAAAACTAAAAATGTACACATTTATATACATCAATACATGGATCTGCTCCGCTACACGGATCCTCTACTACAAAATCGTATTAATCGACATCTTCATCCTCTAACAAGGCTTGCGTCGAGGCCAACTTCCCG